>CAJNIZ010020169.1:68780-87434 GCA_905231905.1 Symbiodinium pilosum | reverse complement strand
GCAAAAAAAAAACACGGGTTCCGAAAGCCCAGCAAGACCTTACTTACTGGTTGTTAGTTCTTGTACCCCCTAAACCCTGAAACCTGAATCCTAAAACCAAAGTCCCAAAAACTCAACCATAAAACCCCTAAAGCCTAAACCTACATAAATTCTAAGCCCCCTCAACCCCAAACCCGACATACCGATCTGCAGGACTTTCGCCAAAGGCATAAACCTGTTGTCCCTTGTAAAATTGCAACTCAAGCAGTGGCTTCTGACAATGGGGAGGCTTATCCAAAATGCCCATACAGAATGATACCCTCAAACGAACCCAACTACGTCTAAAATCTCCCTACGTCACCCTGGATCTTTGAGCGAACCTTCAAAATTCTAGACCCTAAGCCCTAAACCCCAAATCCGGAGCACCCCAACCCAAAGCTCCTACACCCTGAACCTCAAGACCCTGGAACCTGAACATTCAGACCCTCTATGGAAATCATGGGTCCACCTGCGGCGCTTGGCATGCAAGGCTAAAATCTGTCAGCTTCCTGGGCAAAAGAGAAGGCCGTTTTAGAGTTTGGGGGTCAAGATTTTAGTTTGGGATTTGAGTTTCCGGGGCTTAGGGTTTTTGGCTTTAGATTCAGGATTTAGGGCTTAAGTCATTAGCTCTCAGGTCTTGGGATTTAAAGCTCAGGGACTTTGATGGGACTCAAGTTGTGGGAGTTTAGCTCAGGGCGAAGGCTACGGCAGCGATACCAAGGGTTTGAGTGAGAGTTTTTGGAAGCTTGGTCGAATTGCGCGTGTCAGTGATTTACCAAGTTTGCACCTCATACTCCCCTCCAAAAAAGAGATTTTGGGTAACCCAGCCCCCAACTTAAGACTTAAGGACCTTTGACTATCATATGGCTCTGATAGGCTCCTTTTCTATAGACTCCCCTTCTTGCTCAAGAAGAAATAAATGAAACAGCAGGGGCCTATGCTGGACGAGCAGCCCGACCCTTATGTTTAAGGGTTTTCGGCGTATGCAGGGACTGACGCAGGGCTTCCAGGCAACTCCAACGAATGGCAAGGGTAGCATGTCAAACAGGGCCTTAGCACCAGCATTACCAGCGGCATGAACCCTACTTTGCCCGTGACATTTGCTTTTTCCTGGCTGGCCTGTGACACCATATCTGTTAAAATTTGATGGGCGCATGCGCTAACATCTCGCGTCTCCTGCAAGATGGCAATGCTTGCTTAACAGGTGGTTAGCGCGTTGCCTTTCTTGCTTGGCACATGTGGCATACGCAACTTGCCTTGTGTCGGTAAGTGATCACATACCTCACCAACGCAAGCTGCTGTTTGAAGACAATGAACTCTAAATGGTCCACAACCCCGCCCATTGCGCGGGACACAGCAACGTGGGAGTCATAGCACCGTCTAATATTCCCCGCGTCTGGGCGCAGTGAAGCTGTTGCCCTGCTGGCATCTGCTCGCTTTACAAGTCCACTGTGTCCCAGCAATACACGAGCAACGATCATTCGCCGCTCTCCAGATGGATGCCTACACTCTCTGTGCTGCGCACCATCCTTGCACAACGAGCAGGTGGTATAAAGATCAGGCTTTGAAGCGTTCTCCGCAAAGTAAGTTCCCTTGCCAAACATTCCACCGACAGCTTGACCTCCAAGTTGAGGATCAAATCCTTCTCTTGCTATGCTATCAACAGCTTCAACTGGGCAACCATGGAAAAGCAGATACTCATTCAGGCACACTTGCTTTGCGTTGTCGTTGGAACACTGCCATGCTGAGATGCCTTTTATTTGTGGACATCCCTGGGGGTTTCTATCTCTTGCTTCTCCGCTCCGCGCTGACTCATACAGACTTTGCATCTTGCTGTTGAGGACCTCTTCTATATTCAAGATGTCGACATCAGGAGCATTGCACAACTTGGTTGAACACAAACTAGCTCGATGGCTCTTCATGGACTGATGGAACATTGCCTGCAAGGCAACATAGTCTGGATGACACTTTTCCAAACGGCGACAGGTATATTTACCGGCACCGCTGGAGAGGTTGGCGGTCGATGACAATGTGGCCAGGTCTGGAAGATCAAGACGACACAGCTGTTTCCGATGCAGTTCCTTGAGAGCGTCACGCGCTTCCTTGACATCTATTTGTAGCCTTTCTGTCTCGGCATGCTCTTCTTGGTACTTGCGTTCACTTTCCTCATGTGCATTCCTCTCTCCCTCAAGTTGGCTCTGCCAATTCCGCAGAATGCGCCACACCATCCTCAGACATACCATTACTGGGACCATGCAGCACAGGAAAAGAACATTCAGCTTGGGTATCAGGGGTAGCCGCGCTTTCTGGAAAGCAGAGCAAGATGTCGCCATGGCTTTCTAGGCAACGGTCCGGCTAGATGTGGCTTAGGAAAAAGCATGCACTCAGTCTGCAGATCCCATCTACATAAGTGCATTGCAAAGTCCTCAGCCATGTAGCGTACTGCTTCGAGGCACTCAAAAAGCTGCAACGCCAATCTTGGCACTTGCGAGGTTTGCACGGATTCTCAAGGAAACTCCATGCCTTGAATGCACAGACAAAATGGAGGGAATCTTGCTATGTGTAGCACTGCATCAGAAGCAATACTTCAAGTCTGGGGCTCGTCTGGCACTGTGGCAACATCTCAGCCTTCCAGGTCTGCATTGTAAACCACCATAATTTAGGGCTTAGGGGCCTCCATTTTGCAAAATGGTTCAAAAAAGTTCAGCGTCCAGCGCGGGACTTTTATTGATGAGCTTACACAGAGCTGTATCCGTTTTTTATGGGATAGCGAGGGAAAAGCCACGTCTCTGCAAGCTGGATAATGACCATAATCCAGATTGCAACTACTCCAAGTCCCCTCAAACGCACGTTGTCCTGCGCAGGGTATGCGCAAAAATCTGTTCTCAGGTTGGATCAAGTCACATTATCGTGTTGCCTTTGTCGCCGCCGCACATGAAGTTCGATGCCTGACAACCACTGTAAACAGGGGTCGCGAGACTGATGTGCCCTTCCTCAGAAGGCATCATATGAGCGTCTCGAGTCAAGGACACTACTGGAAGCTTGGGAACAGGCAATGAAAACCAGAACATCCAAATTTTGAACTGAAAACGACCCCAAGGCTTTTTTGAGGGAGCGCAGGCTTCCTTGACTTCTGGCAATTTAGCTGTGACTCAGTTCATGGCATCCTGTAAGTGTTGGAAGCAACGCACAGCATCAAGAAGCCCAAAGGGTTTAGGGTTTCAGAGTTTAGGGTTAAGGGTCTCCTGTTGTTGTACCTGACCTAGGTTCCACGCATGTCATATCCGGTACCAAGTCCTTCTTGCAGGAGCTACTTTGGGAACGCGGCCTTGATGTTGCGGTGAACCACGCCGGCAGAATGTATCCACTCCACTGCCCGGAGCATCCTCGAAGCTCAGATTTATGTGGATTGTTGTCAAGAAACTTAGATTCAAATACCATTCTGCGGAAATCGAACTGCAAGTTCACTGGCAGCCCTTGACAGAACGCCAGTTTGCTTGGCTTGGGCAGGGAGTTTATTCTACTCACATGGCTCAGAGTGTGTGGTCTCTACACGGTCCTTCCTTCGGGAGCTTCCCAAAAAGCAAGTAGCAAAACAAACGAAGCAAAGAGGAACTACGCTGGAGGCTCTGAGGTAAGTAGTTTGCTACGACTTAAAGGCTGTGAGGGGCACCGCGCCCCTGAACCCCAAACCCCTTCCATGAAGGGTGTTGATATCCAATTCTCGTCAGCTCTCAGGATTGTCTCTTCTGACAAGTGTGGTGGGGACTCTAATTACAATAAAAGGAAAAACTGTAACAAGAGTAATAATAGTGCTGGTAGTACGGGCTTCTGCGTTCGGTGCCCTTACCCCCAGAAACCTAAGTGGCTCGACTCGCTCCTTGTTGTGCGCAACGCATCAGCGTCCGCTCAGACATCAGCGTGCTACAAACCCTATGCGAACACACAAAGTGGGCAGTTGGATATATGACTTCTAGAATCTACAGAACCCTTTGTAGAATCTCTGCTAAACCTTCTGCAAGGCCAAGTTGTGCTTAATCTTACCCTGTCAATTGATATGGCAAGATTCTGCTTGAACGCAGTCCGCGACTTCTGCAAGTTCCACGTTGTGGACAGCTGCCTAGACTTGCAAGCTTGCTTTGGTTTGGATTGAAGGCTCAGGCTTTAGCTTTTCAGTTTCACCCGTCAGCCACGATCAAAGTAAATCTCCGGTACATACTGCATGAAAACTACGACCCGGACCCTGAACCCTAACATCGCAGGTAGTGAATATGCTCAATGGCGTGAAATGTTCCATCAGCTTCACAGGCGATAGCATCCCACCCCAGAAAGTCTGGGAGCAGTGCTTCTAAAACTTTCATATATTTCTCATCCAGTCCTATACTGAATACGAGCATGACATGTTACTCTATTTTGGGGACTGTCATACACCTATACAAAACGCTCCTAAACCCTAAAACCTAAACCCTAAACCTGCATTTTGGGTTTGGGTCTAGCTTTGCACCCTCGAAATTTGCCAGGTCACAGCTTTCGCACAAAGTTGCACTGGCACCTGGATTTGAAGATTTGGGTATAGGTTCATAGGGTTTGGGGTTTAGGTCCATAGGGTTTAGGATTTAGGGCGCCTGGTTCACTCTGAAGACAGTCTTATACACTAGGGCCCTGGGCAGCTGCATGTTTGTTCGGCTCAGAACCCCCAAGACCCGACACCCCACGGTTGCACAAATGAACCATGGAAAAACGTCTGGCCTTTTCGGACCTGTTGTGGTGGGGTTCCATCTCAGTGCTTGTCGTTTCTAAACTTGGGTCCAAATGGCTTGACGATCAAGATCCTCCGGGCTTAAGGTTTCTCCGCAGGACAGCAAAGCATTGAATTTGACGATGAGGCGGTCCCAAAATTAGTTATCATATGCTAGCTGTCGGCCCCAAAGTTTGGGGGTTGCTTTTTCCACTTAGGAATATCGAGTCTAGAAATTCTGAAGAGGTTGCTGCAAAATGCCCCAAATGTTCGCTTCCAAAACTTAGGAACCCCTTTAGATGCCCCCTCATGCACTCTCATTGCTCATTCAGGACTCCCAAAGAAGGACCCCTGACTTTGGGGAGGGTGGTGGTGTTGCCAGGCAGCTTCTCCATCAGGAAGAACAGGCTGTTCCCTTCCGCCCGAATGGTGTACCACTGCACAATGTACCTGGAGCACACAAAGCCCCTCGGTAAGCCCAAAGTCTTAGCAATCCGTATATGTATATATGTATATATATGAGCATATAGCATATTATCCCTAAGGGCCCCACATGTTCTGGTGAAGAAACATATTCAGAGGGCAACACTGCAACTGCAAAACGCAGAAGCCTGAATCCTGACACCCCAAAGCCTGAGCCCTGTGGCTACTAGAATTCCATACCACCCAAGGCATAGGGTAATTCGTATCAAACCTCATCTGAAAACTGCCATCACCAGGGGTTCTGTAAGCCCCGGCAGGCCTAGCACTGTGAGTACGCAACTCGCGAATGGGTTGCCACCACGATTTCTATGATGACTCTCTGAGCTAGCAAGAACTCCCACAGTCGAAGAAACCGAAACCCTGCAGCAACGGTAGGAGCAGCACTACTTGCACGAATAATGCCTGCAGCATCTATGAATCTGTTACTGCACTTCTCAAGACGATTATCTCTACAAATGAGATGCTTGCCCCATACCCTTTTCAAATTCTGGCACCTTGGCACAAGGTATGCGAGTAGCTGCTTGCACAAAAACATCTACCATCTGGAAACCCTGAAACTCAGCTTCTGGGCGGCGTGCTTGCTGTCCATGACACTTCGCCATAGCTTTGCCTCGTAAAGGAGATCCTTGCGGCACGCAGCTGAGCTTCTGAATTACGCCAGATGGTGATTTCCCAAAAAATTGAGGGGGAACTCAATAGAGACCCAAAAATACAAAAATCCTCATTAATGGGGACACCCAAAATGGTACCCCTAATCTTGGGGAAAGCTCCCAAATAAATTGGAGCAGATACGGGAAGTCTATAGGATGTCGGCACAGGCCATGGATGGGTGAAAGAGGTTTAGGGTTTAGGATAGAAGAAACTGTGCAGATTACTAGATGGCGCTTGGAGTGACTCTCAAATAATGGTATTGTCAATAACGGTATAATAAGTAGTAATGGAAATAATCATAGAAAAAATCGTAATGATAATAAGAATAGTAATAGTAGAATATGTAATTCCAGAAGCAACCATGGGTTGAAGGCGTGGGGCTTGGGTTTTCTTCGTATTTGGACTGCAGAATTTCGGGGATGTGCATGGACGCCATGTTTCCACCTTAGACATCTCCGAAATCGCACAGCTTCGCTCATGAGAGTGCATAATGCGCCTTCGCATGAACATCACTTCCACAGCGCGTACTCAAGGGCCGGTGACTCTCTTACATTGGTGGAACCTTAATGGAGTACTTGAAGAATGTCGGCCCTGATTTTTTTGTTATTATTATAATGATTATTACTATCACAATTCTTACCAGAATTCCGGCTGGTCTATGTGGAACAGAGCTACAGGCGACCACTCCTGTCAGAGTCTCTTGGAACGCGCGACACCCAAATCAAAGACTGCCGGAGCGACGGTCTATGTACCCAGACCCGCTCAGGTTTACGGTTTAGGGTGAAAGGATCCAAAAAATGGAACCCCTAAAAGTCCCCTAGTTTCCCCCAAAAAAGTAATGGGTTCGTATTGGGGGGTTCCATTTTTTAGATCCCTTGGGGGGTCTGGTTAAGCGTAACAGATTGCAGCATTGACACCTTCTTGTCTCTGCAACTGGTAAACTTCCGTAAGCCCTGCGGCAAATTCGCTAGTCCCTGGAACATACCCTAAACCCCGGACCCTAAGCCCTGAACCCAAAACCCTAAGCCCTGACATCTAGTTCACAGACCCTGAGGGGTTTGTGTCTCACTCCTTCATCGAGGCCCCGGTTCGGGTGATGATGCGAAGAGCATAAGGCTCCTGGATGGCTTCACGAAATGGGTTGATTAAAGGGCTAGTGAAGTTTAAGATCAGTGAGCAGCTCTGGATCGTCGGAAATACTCACTACGCCATATGAGCTAGTCTAAAATCCTAGTATCGCCCCAAATAACCCCCATGATGCTCCCCAATTTGATTCCCTATTTAATCTCCTAGATATCCCCCGTTTAAGGAATTTAGACTAAGCTCATATCATGATATCTCATCTGTCTTTCTTCCAGGCGAGATCTGTGGGTGCAGGAGGCCGGCCCTTCGTTCTAGATTCTCCTCAGGGCCCTATCGAAATGTTTTGTTTTTGCTAGGGGTGTACCCTGCCACAAACTAATGTGGAAACAAAAAAGATGGTTTCGAATGCAGCTTGGGTTCCATATTACTTTGGTGAGTGTCTTCGTCTCGGCCAACAAACCCTACAATTAAAGAGCCTATATACCCAATGCCACTTGAGGCAAATCAAGAAGGTCAGTGAAGATAGATCCACTGTGTGTATTCGGTCCGAAAGTATGGCAATTCTTAGTAATTAGCCAGTACGAACTGCATTGCCTAGAAACCTAGCACTGTTAACCTCCGAGAGTTTGGATTACTTGGTGCACCCAACCCCAGAAAATGGGGGAGGGGTTCAAGAATCAGGGGTCCTTGTTTGAGGGGTCAGATAAGAATTATTGTACTTGGGGGTATAGAATGGGAACCCTAATTCATGAAAACCCCTCTATGGGCTCTATGACAGACTTCTGGTGGTGCAAGGGCCTGTGTTTGGCCTCTGGGTTGCCAGCTATCCCTTTAGCTCCGGCTGCATGGTTGTTGCACTTGACAAAGAGACGAATCGCAGTCTCATGTAGTACAAGTAGTATTCATTTAGGATCGTATCTGAACTTAGGGGATTGGGGGATTTGTTGCTACGGAAAAACATTAATGAAGGAGGCTACGGACTTAGAATACGGTTTGGGGCATATCATACAATAACACTAATATGAGGACTACAACGGACCGGTATGGGTAAACATTCAGGCTTGTACATTATCTAGACTACATTACAAAACTTCCGGAAACCCCTGAATCATCCCAGCTTGCATCTCATGTTCGGTTTGATGTTCCATTATCGGTACTTTTTCTCGCTCCTACATTACACAGCGGCTACCCAGGGAGCCCAGTACCCCTTAATTAAGGAATATAGCTTAAATCATATTAGGGACCCTAGTACAATTTAGGGTCTATTCCTCAATTAAGGGGTACAGGGCTCCCTGGGTATACACCCTTACCTCACGTTCCATTTGTTTCTCCATCATCAATGCTTCTTCAGGCTTCTACATCCCTCAACCCTATACTCCCCATACAATCCTGTAAACGCCCTTTTGCAGGAACCCTATAAATGCCTGCATCTTTTTTGTAGGACCACTTTAAAGGGACCCTTAATGCATGATGAATGTTTCTACATTACCTCCTGCAACCCAGTGGCGCGAGACGCTCGCTCCACAGCGGAATACACATCACCAAATCTGCCCTGAAACAGGGAGAAAGATGTGTATTTCTTACAAAAATATCTATGCGATTGCGGGTGAGGACCCCCAGAACCCGTTTATGATCCCAATCTATTTCGTGGGACGCCTGATGATCATGGAAAATTCTGCCATCCCAAGGAGATCTGGGAGTTTTGATGGGAGTCTACATAAGGTTTAAGGGCTGTCGGATCTTAGAACCCCCTGCCATCCCAACGAAGCCGGAAAAGGCCTCAGCCCGGGCCTGGAGGGGATCTGGTGTTCCCATGCTAGAATACTGTCGTGTCCTGAGATTCTTTATTATCACCATCTGTCTTGCTGTTATGTCTCATTGTTGCTCCATCGCTTGCAATTTCTGATTGCATTTCCGGCCTTAGACAGACCAGAGCAAGAACACTTGCGTCTGACTCGCTTCTACCCCGCTGAACTCTCCTACATCCCCGGATGCAGAACATAGCTCGAGACACAAATACGCAAGTTCCAACACTCCTTTCACCCCTTGCTCTCCTCTTCTCCGAGACTGCATGAGTGAGTATGACATTGCTTTTCAAGAAATGCTAGGTAGTTGTGCTACCACTGTTTCTGTACGACCGCTGCTGCTGCAGCTGCTGTTACTGCTTCCTCCTTCTGCTACCGCTACTCTGCCATCATCTTCAAACCCGACCGCGGGCCTTGCCGATGACCTCCTGGAGCTCGAAGGCATCGTGGAAGGGTCTGAAGCCCGAGGAGCCACAACCCATTGGCAACGCGTCGCGTCACTTGCCAGGTGAAACCAAAGAGTCCTAACCCACTGCAGGTGGACTTCAAGTGAAGTGGTCAAAGTGGTTTAAGGTTGAGACTGTTGAGACATTACGCTGGCATGAAATCCCAAGTGTCAAGAACATTCAAGAACTTCCTCCAGCGCCTTTAGGCGCCAGTTGTGGTGAGTTGCACGGCAAATGCCGGTCAAACCTCAAAGTCATGCCCCTTCTATGACTCCGCGAAGCAGTGTGGAACCAATATGCGTAAAGATGCACTGCTGATGTCTCAACCCCGCGACCATAAGCGCAAAGTAACAAAAAGTAATAGTAGCAATCGAAAATAGTCATAAGGGCAATAGTAATAGAATAGTTACTGTTCTAATCAGAGTAACTTATTCATAGTGACAAAGCTAGTCCTAGCACCTTCAGTGCTCAGCCTCGGACGGTCAGACAGCGGTATCTTCTCCAAAATTACTGGTGGTTAGTAGGGAGGGAGAATCCCTGTATAACCCCAATATAATATATTCCCGTAAACATTCCCTACTAACCACCAGGCAGCAACAAATCATCGAATCAGGAGCTGGGAGTTCGGGGTTCAGTGACTGGGCTTTAGGTGGTTCCACTAGTGCTCAGGCTCCTGAAATTGATTACAAATAAGTAGTGTTATTTTGTGGTGGTTGAACCTAGTAAGATTATATTCCGTATATGAAATACTATACCCAACAGGGGGATATAATCTTAGTCTATGTTGGGTACCACAAAATCCCCAAATAAAATGCTACTCAAATCACTTTTGGGGGCCGGCATCATTTGGTCTATAGCAATTGGTTGACAAGTATGGTGACCGTAATTTTGAGAAATAGCCATGCACTCCATGCTTGGTAATCGGTGTTTTCCTACCCAAGGCTGCAGGTTTGGGGCACTATCGCTACAGCAATGCAATGCACAGGCATGATTCTCGAAAGTTGAGCACCAGCCTTACTACAGCATCTAAGAAGTATTTGGGAATACAGAAATGGAAGCCGAATTTTGCAACCATCCCGCTGTGCTTGCATGTGTCTGGTTCTTCAAGTCTGTTGGTACGCGCAAGCAGCGTCACATCAGATGAAAGTCCGAGCAATAAAACCAGAATGCAAAGCTCCCACTAAAAGCAATGAAGCCATTCAAAGTCGATGAGGCGCACGGTGCACGCAAACAGTTGGAGAAATTTCTGACACTCTCGTAACAAACATTTGTCTTGGATGTCTCGGTCAAACATCTCTTTTATGGATGTTCAGAGTTCAGACGCTGCTGGATAGCCTGGACATGATAAAGGGAATTAAAGCCCGTGAAATGAGAAAATCATGTGCACGAAAGAAGACTTCCATGCTCATCCAAGGAATTATATGCATTCAATCTTACCATTCTCGAAACAATGTTCCAAATGTTCTTTTACATTGAACTTCACGAAGTCCAAAGTCCCAGGAAGTTGGCGAAGTACTTGTGAAAGACATTGCTTACTACACCGCGGACGTGACAAGTGCACTGCTGTTGTTGCAGTCCTCTGGGCTTGGGATCCGAAAGCCTCAAGCGTTTACCGTTTGAGAGAGCCCTCGGTACCTTGTATGTAGCTTCTCTTGGAGTTGTTAGGTTATATTGTGCTTGGATATACCAGGAAAACAAGCAGGGGACTAGATTTGAGCCTTTGGGTAGGCGTCCATAAGCCTACAGTCCTCCTTAAGTAGATAGAATAAGGGTTTGGGTATACCATAACAAAATCCACATATACCCCATACTCTAGTCTATCTACTTAAGGGGGACTCTAAACCTAAAGCCCAGCCATGCCTCAACGACGTAGATGGCCTTCTTGTCGCATTGTGAAATGCGAAAGCCATGTCGCTGATACCCGCTCGACCTAACGCGTTGATCTTACTGGTGCTGAGGCAGGAGTGAGAAGGTGGATGTAGGGACTATAGTCCCCATAAGGTTTGGGGTTTAGGGTCCCTTTTAAGTAGATAGAATAGTGGGGTTATCTTAGGATAATGGAAAAGAAAATGGAAACTACTATTCAGGGTTTAGGGCTTAGGAGTTATAGTCCCCCTTAAGTACATTGAATATGGGGTATATGGGGACCCTATTATAATATACCCACAGCCAGATTCTATCTACTTAAGGGGGACTACTGTAAACTAGGAGGCTATGTAGGCACTACTACACAGATCCACCTCCGACCTCCCTCCGGCACCAGTAAGTACTGCCTGCCTGTGCGGGCTAGGAGGCTGGATGATGCCAACAAACACATGACATGATGCCCACAAGAAGGGACGTGGAATTCTCAGATGCCCCTGCAGGCTCATAAAAACTGTCACTGCGAGTTGCAGCAAGAGATGTGCCAATGTGACTATAACTGCTTGCATGTTCACAACTGCCAGTACGCACCTTCATGACTGACTGCTTTGGATTGAACAGTAAGTATAGGGGTTGTGTATCAGGAGTTCAAGATTTTCTCTTTCAAATGACTACTGCTACGTTGCAGTCGTTCTTGCGACTATGAGCATTATGGTTGCCGAGTTGTCATCCCATTCTTCAGAAGCTTGAATGCAGCGCTGCCGCTGCTGCTACTCCCTAGTCTAGTTTTGTCGTTACAAGAACAAGCTAATGGCAGCAGGAAGCGCAGCACCAACGAGTAATGACTAAAACAGCAGGAACATCAAGAACAATGGCAGCAATAATCAACAACAGGATAAGAGCGAGAGCAAACGCGAGAAGGGAACTGCAACTAGAAGTTAAGGATGGCGCACGCCACAAATGACCTGGTGATCCACAAGCTCATGGTCGATCTTGTCCTGGAGCAGAAGGGGCTATATGGGCTGGAACTACAATGATCACCCTCGCAGCTTTAAATTCCTCTTTGTGGCAGTTCACTCTTCAGGTTGGATTATCTTCCCAAACAACCGATACGCTGATACGCAGCAGCATGCCCTGCCTGTTGAGACATCCCGCAAGAAAGCACGCATCTCATAGGAAAGTTTCCTCGTAAATCAAAGCTTAATCCGTCGTGCGCTGCCGAGTGACGGCTAGGCTTCTGCGCCGCCTAAATGGATCTGTAGCACTGGTAGGGCCGCACTTGTCTAAGCCTGAACAAAGCACATAAAGGCAAGCCTTATGCTGGTGCTTAAGTGGTAGTAGTGGGGAATGGATCCCTATGACAACCACTGTGTTACCTCCTAACACACCTTCCCAGTCCCCCATGAACATATCAAATCCACAGGGATGCGCCAAGGCAGGGGAGCCTGCGTCAAATTTCTGATGACCGCACCGCCCAGAAACGACTGTTCGGAACCATCTGACCTGAGCATGAGAGGTCTCACTGCTCAGGAACTCTGAGGGGGCCCCATATAGACCCCAATATACCATAGTCTTCTTCTAGGAATCCTATGAAGGGACCCCTAATTTTGGGAAACCCCCACCCGCTACAGGGGCTTGCAAGGGGTCGGCACGGATTTGGGTGTCCAACAAATATCATGACGGTCTGGTTGGGTAGTTCCTTAAAGTAGGGTCCCCATTTTTGGTACCCCTAAATATGAGGCCCCGCAATATAATCTATAAAACAAAAGGGCCCATAATTTTGAGAACAACCCAGTTCCTGCATCAGTGTGGGCAGCTAGCTTGATGAGGTCTATGGCCAACTCTGTCTTGAACAGAGGGAAGCCTCAACCTCGGACTCCTCAAGCAATAGGCTCTTACAGGACTTCTGTTTGTTTAGGATTTAGGGTTTAGGGATTGGGGTTTAGGGTTGCTGGCTGCAACATAGACGAAGTACCCTGGTTCAATGTCACTCCTGGCTCTCCTGCTCTCAGTACATCCGACGCCTAGATGTGTTTCTGCAGCTTGGGGGTCAAGGTTTGGGTTGTTTGTTCCTATTCCATAATACTGAGGCCAGAAAGAAACACAAGCAGTCAGTACTGTTTCAGTTTAGCAGCACAGGCGAATTTGAAGTTTCTCAACATTAGCTGGCTCATACTGATTGAAGGGTTGCATCTGAACGTGCATTAAAGGCCCCGGGAATCCTCCGCCGTGGGCAGCATCACCATATCACCGTTCCTAGACATCATCGGTATTGCTAAGCTGTCATCCATACTATGACCGCACATCTGCCATATGACTTCCACCACCAAGACCTGACCCTCAAAGAGCCCCAGTCAGTCACTTCTGAACAAGATCGCTTCTGATACTCAGACAAAATTAGGGGCCCTAATATGGGAGTCTGCAGAACCGGGCCCTACATCGGCGCCCGCCCCCTGCCCCGCCCCCATTTTTGGAACCCCTCTAACAGAAAGAGGATCGTTGATCATGCTTCGTTAGCTATGACAGGCCTTCAAGGGCCAAGTCCATACACCTCAGCAAGAGCCGGCCACCCAAAACCGAATGCTAGAGGTGTAGGGGACGCTGGTAACCCAATCCCCCAAACCACAAAATCTCCAAACCCCAATGCGCAAAACCCCTTGTTCAGGCGTGTCCGGAAGACGGGCCCCGGCATGGGTGCGATATCAAAGGTCTCAAAGGTGTCTACCGGTGGCCGCCGCACCTCAAAGGAGCTGGATAATCTCGGACATCCAGGGTATCTTGTGAGTATTCCTTACACTAAAGGGATTCCAAAAAGTGTCCCGGGGCAAGGCAGAAGCTCTCGACATCTCTACAAGGCTAAGTCTGGGCTAGGACGTTCGCTGGCTGTGAAAGTTGCAGGGTTTATGGCTCTTGGGGCAAAAGGCTTCAGTCTTCAGAGCTTCCGTGAAGCGACACAACATCAGAGAGCCCGACTGCACGGTTGACTGCAAAAGCCAACTTGTCGTCTTGCATACTTTCCGGAACCTCAAACTTGGATAGTACAGGCGGCACGCAGGCTAAGCATTCATCCCTTTAACCTCACACACCCAGAGCGCATAAGAAGGACGCACAGAGCGTTGTTGATGGGTGTGGGGCTAGGGGCACAACAGGACAAGAACCTCGACAAATGGGCCACGCTCCGCCCACCCCTTGAGGCCCACCCCACTCTTTTCTCATTCAATCCAAGTGGGTTTTACTGAAGACGTGCATACTTGTAACAAAGTTTATCCTCAAACCGCATCGATAAATTGCAAAGAAATTCGCACCTTCCAGCAGCAGACCCTGACCACTATGGGCTATTAGATCCTACAATTCCCTATTAGGATCCTATTAAGGGTAGATTAAGGTACGCTTAAGGTCTAATAGCCCACAGTGGGACCCTGATGGCCTGAAAGGACGGCGGCGGAGAGGGGCTGCGCTCCGTGGGCTTTGCAGGGCTGCACCTCGGGCTTTGTTCACCCTAAAGAGCAGTTTCCCTTTTATTTTCTGTTATATAACCCCTATATATACCCTATAATCCCTATATAATTCCTATATAATCCCTGTAGTTTCCATTTTCTTTTCCATTATCCCTATATATAACCTCAATATAAGCCATATATAACCCGTATATAACCCCTATACGCCAACATTCATGCCTGAGATCAACGTATGGAGGAGACGGGGAGACCAACGACGACGATCAGGATAGTGATAGCAGTAAACATGGTACTCGTGGCAGTCGTAGATCACTAGAAGAGGAGGAAGAAGAAATCGTAGTGGTCATGGCATCTAGGTCAACAAGGCAATTGTGTTAAGAGCCCGCTCATTGAGCCTGGCTTATGCTTTTGAGGCTTGATCCCACCCTTAATTCTCTCTGATTAAGATTTCAGCGCTCGCGCCCCTGCCCCAACTTCAAACCCAATAGGCCTCTATAAAATGATGATGACGCTAACCTCACTGACTCTCGAAACTTCATCTCGCATAGTGTGGAAAATCATGACCATGTTCGACACACGAGGCTTAGAGTTGAGGGGCATGAATTTGAGTGAATCGAGGGGCTTGCACCCTGCTATAAAGGCTTAGATATCCTGCACATTGCCAAGGCCCGGGTTGAAGCAAAGGGCTTCGATTTCATGCTCCAGGGCGTGCTGTGATGCATTAGGTGGAACCCCTAACCCTGTAGGAGTGGCATAATTGAAATGTAAGAGGACTCTACTACAATCACCACTATCCCTCATGAGTACTGAGTCTGCATGTAAATGTACTTTCTTCCATGACTTTGCGGCGGTCTCTGTTGATTTCAGGGCCTGGCCCCAAACTTCAACCCAGCACGATATTTCCACAAGACTGACAACCCAAAGGAGGAAGACGTTGAACCAGCCTAGGACCCTTGTTGCCATTCCAACCCCACAACCACAACTTGCGAGGTCTTACGTCGTCATCCTGAGCTTTGCGAGGAATTATCTAAGGCCGGACTGGAGCTGTGGGTAGCTTTTAAAACAAGGCCGGGAAGTCTGCCAGTCCCACCACGCGTGACTGCGTAAACATGACATTCTCCGTACACTGGGGGCCTCGAAGCCAAAAATCAAGTCTGTCTGTTGATACTAGAAATCCAGCATGACCGCGGTATGCCCTAGTGCTGTCATTCCGAAGTACAGGTAACTAGGGGTCATGCAGGATTCTTAGTATCCACCATGGCGCTCTTGTTCTGCAGTTGCTTCCTTACAGCTGGGCATCCGAGCTCAAAGGCCCTCTTCTGTAACACGACGGCCTGCGCACATTCACAGGGATGGAGGCTTTTCGGTCATGCTGGTACAGGGTATCCGGTATCCGTTTATTGCGTGGAGCCACAGAGATCAGAACTTGAGGCATGGAGCTTCTTGCGGGGGACTGCCTGAAGGCTGAAATCACAGAGCATGTCGGCTATCACGTTATTACCACGCTGCTTCGAAGAATGTTTCTATGCACCATCCTGGCTGCTCGGGCACAGCAGGCAATCCAAAATCATGACGCAGGAATGTTGAACGAAGACATCGAACCCTGAACGCTAAACCCTAGGCCCTAAACCATAAAGTCTAAGCCCATTTTTCCACATTTAACACCAAGGTGAGCTCCTCCCCTCTGCCTGGGAACTGACCTGCTGCCCTGTGGCCTGAGCCAAACCTGTACAAGCCAGCTTCCACTTAAGTTTTGCTCTTCCTTTCCATTTGATTCTCCACTACTCTGACAACTGAAGTATTCCGGCCCCTTAACCCTAAACCCGGCTACCAGATGGCCCTCTATTGCTGCAGCAACCGTTACTGTTACTGCATCGTCGTCATCATCCTTTTCATCATGATTACGCATAAGCGTATCACCAGCTCACCACCACTACCACCACCACCTCCGCTGCCAGCACTCCGTCCCCTACTGATCCGGCTGCTGCAGTTGCTGCGGCTACTGTCGATATTGCTACAGCATTTACCACCTTTCTCCTTGCTGTTTTTCGCCCATGTCACTGGTACATAATGTCACAAAGCACGTTTTTTTTTGAAGCCCAAAGCATCACCTGTCCGGGCCCTCCCCGCAGCAGCCGGCGCTCACGGTGGGACCTCAGGCCACCGGGCTCCCTACAATCATCTCACTCGAGAAGTTTTAGGAGGTAGGTGTGAGAAGATTAGCGTCGTCTGGATTTCCTCAGAAGGACCCCAGAAGATTCAGGGCGGGTCCTTGCAAAGAGTCGGTAGCAAATCCCATCCAGAGGCTAGATTGGGACGGCTCCAAAAACACTCAACGCACGCTACAACACCAAGTGCAAAGCCTATACAGGCCTATCCCCTTCTCAAAGATGTTGCGAATATCTCTACATGCGAAGAGGAGGGGGTGTGCATTCTTAAAGCCAACACCCTAAATCCCAAACGCACAAATCTAAACCAAAAGTGCTACCCCCAAATCCTAAACCCTAAATCCTCCTAAAGTAAATGTCAAACCCTAAACCCTAAATGCCACATCCTAAACCCTAAACCCTGAATGAGGCTCCCACCAGCAGTTTGAGGTCAGCTTCACTCTGCACCGGTGTGCGCCTGGTCAAGGCGGCACTGACTGTTGTCAGCAATGGGATTTAGGGTTTAGGGTTTAGGGTTTTAGGGTTAGGGTTTAGGATTTTGGTTCAAGGTTTAGGGCGATGGGGTTTAGGGTATGGGTGCTCAGGAATAAAACTCCTAAGAAGGGCTAAAGGCCCATGATACTCCTATTGTTGGATTCAAATTGTCTGGGGGGGCCTCCAAAAAATAGAGGCCCCTTTCAAGGTTTCATAAGGATATATGGGGATCTATCGGGCTCAAGTTTTCCCGCAATGAGGTGTTCCCTTTTTGGGAGCCCCTGGAATTAAGACTCTAGTGACTTCAGTGCATCGGGGTCTATATGGGGGCCCCTACTCAGATTTGAAACGCTGAGTTACTGTGAAGGAACTTAAGGTTAGCACACGGAAACCACATTTTCCCACATATCTACACCCCTAAACCCTAAACTCTATATTATGGCAACTTGTTTTGGGTTCCTTGACTCCAAACCAGAATATGAGAGCTTCGGGTCTAGGGCTTAGGGTGCAGGAGTGACTATTTAGGCCGTGGGCATTGGGGCTCAGGATGTAATGTTTGGAGTTTATGGTGAGGATAGGTTTTAAGGTTAGGGTTGAGGGCATAGGGTTAGGATAGGGTGGCTTCTTCCAGGAACGAAGGAAGATGCCTCAATCGGTTTTCTAATTTTGCCTCACAACCCGCATACCTGCAACCTGAAGCGATAGGCCCAAGAGCGTACAACCCTCAAGTTGTTTAGCGAAAGGCTTCAAAACTCTGACACTACATCCTGAAAGCCTGAACCTGATTCTGCTGTGGAATTCCCCAAAATCTACTCTCGGCTGTTAACATATGTGCTTTGTACTGCCGATACTCAGCAAAACCTAAAAACTAGTTTCAGGACATCACTCAGGATGCCCTGTATGACCCCAATGGACATCCCTACGTTTTAACCACCAAAAGGTCATGTTTACCCCACACCCTAGACCCTAAACCCTGTCCCTAGAAATTGATCACTGCCACTTGGCAAAATTAGATCCCCCATATAAAGCCATAGTAGCCCCTATAAACTCCCGATATAATTCCCCATAGTCTTCTAGGGTTCTGATTTGCAGAGGACTAGGTTGTTTTTTATGCTCACGATTCTTTTTATTCCCCTGAACCCCAAACCCCAAACCATAAATCCCCAAACCCTAAATCCCCTTTGGGAGTCTGGGAAAGGCCTGGATAGGCCCAACCTGGCTCCTGCTGTAAGAAGTCCTTGGGGCCTCTGAGTTGGGTTTTGCTGTTTAAGGGGCTTAGGGTTTACAGGTTCGGGATGCCGTTTAGGGCTTAAGGGTTTAGGGGTTTAGGGTTTAGGGGTTTAGGAGTTTAGGGGTCTGGGGGTTTAGGGTTTTGGGGGTTTTGGGTTTAGGGGTTTAGGGTTTTGGGTTCTGGGTTTAGGGTTTTGGGGTTTAGGATTTAGGGGATACATAGCGTCCTTTTCAAGG
>CAJNIZ010020169.1:40065-63667 GCA_905231905.1 Symbiodinium pilosum | reverse complement strand
TCTATATAGGGGATCTATTCTTTAGATCCTCCCAGGGGTCTGGGTTACTCATTTTGATGGACATCAAACTAAACCATTGTGGACTCAAAGTCGTCCGCCCACAGCACCTAGGGTTTAGGGTTTAGGGGCAGTACTTTTGGGGTTCAGGGTTTCATCAAGGGTTTAGGGTTTTTCGTTTAGGGTTGTACGGATTAGGGTTGGTGGAGACACCTGAAAAACCAGGGGCAATATCTATAGTCTTGACATAGTTGTAGTATAGCATAGCAAAACACCTTACTCGAATTGCTTAGGCCCTTACATTGCAATCCCTTCAAACCCCTGTAAAAGCAACTTCCGTTTCATTTTGCATTTGATTGTCTATTATTCGCTTTGCTGCCAACAAGAACAAAGCAGGGATCACTGGGTGACGGTGCCGAGAGCACCCATCAAGGCTGCCATGTCGGAGATTCGAACCTTAGCGCAATCAATCGGAGAGTTGTACGGACTTAGCAGGTATGTTAATACTGGGGATACTTGGGATTAACATCTGGCTTTTTAGGGGTCCTAAGGGAAGTTGAGGCCGAGGAAAGCTATGATAACGCAAAGCATTGTTGCAAATGATTTCCGATTTGGGCGATTTGTAGTTCTTTCACTCATGGCCCACTTGTTTGTTTCATGTCTTTGCTCGATGTGGGATCTTGACATGACTCTTCAGGCTGCGAAGTTTTCTGATGATGACCTAGACTTGCAGGATTACGGCGATGGAAAGTAGGTAGTCTCTTCAGTCCGAATTGAAATTTGAAAACTTGTTTAGCGAAAACTGTTTTACAGGCTTTTTCCTAATTTCCAGTTTCCCGGGTGGACCTCCATCCATTTCAGGCCCGCACTCGCACGCTGTCGCCCTTGCGGAACGAGCGCAACAAACGAGTCACATCCTTCGGAAGCTGTCATGGGTGAGGATCTTTGACAGAAATGCTGTATACACCCAGCTTGCATAGCACCAAGAAGTGCCATCCCTGCATTAATGAGCAAATGGTTGTGATGCTATGCAGAACCTTGTCAACTCCCCCCATATCGTTCCAGCACAGTCTGGCGACTCCAATTTGGAGCCCAGCCGGCCTGCTTTTCAGTCCAGGTGTTCTTTCTGGAGTTGTGGCGACTGAGGCCTTTAACATGTTGAAGATGCCCATACACAAACATCCGATGGCAGCCATCACAGTCGCGGACTCCAGCCCCATTGCCCGACTACCTCACTCGTCTGAAAGCTTCTCCATTAGACTTGAAAGATATGTGAAAGTAAAAATCAACTCTGGAGGTCCCCATTAAGGATTAAACCAACAATCTCTGAGAAACTCCTACAAACCACCCAAGAAGACGCGATCCTTCCTGAGCCCGTTTCTGAGACACCCATGTTCGTTCAGTGGCGCGAGCCGAGGCTCAGGGAGAGGGGTCCCCATGGAGAGGGGTCCCCATGGAGAGGGAGTCTTGGCATACTGACACATCAGGACACCATGTACAATGAGGGCATGGTGTCATATTTGAGGCCTGACCGGTGCCCCACTTACCGCCAGGTTGGTGCAGGTCCTCCTCCCTTCGCTGTCGACTGCCTATCCACTTGGCGATCAAGGTCAAAACCTGCGCACATCTTTTTGTCCGAATTCGTTTTAGCAAGCCGTTGGGCTGCATTATAGCGGAATATCGAAGGATGCCCTGGGCTTAGGATCTACGAGCTAGGGTTCGCCAGGGAAGGATCTTGACGGATCCGCAGGCCCTAGATTTTCAAATCTGCGCCACACCGTAGAAGGCTGGATGATAGAGTTTGATTGTCGAGTCATTCGGATTTGGAGCTTTGAGCGCTCAGATTCTGAGAAGGAGGTTTGCGCTGAAAAACATGTGCTAAAATCTTGTGTTTTGAACTGAGCGTCTAGGGTGGGCTTGCATTGAAACTGGAGCAAAGGGAGTGAAGTGCGGCCCTGGAACCGATGACTTAGAACCACGCCGTAGATCCTATCCGACCCGAATGCTTCCCTGAACCCTTTACCTTAAATCTTAAACCCCAAAGCCTAGTTCATGGAAACCATAGGGAATTGAGGGTTGACAATTAAATTTCAAAAGGAAAGCAGCACATTCAGTCATCAACAATAGCTGAGGCATTCGGAAACAATGCTTTTTTCTTACCCTTCGTCATCGCCTTCGGCTATTCCTTGCATGAAAACACACAAGAACTTTAATACTTGGGAAACTACTATATGTACATACATCTACACATCACGCTATACCACAGTGGGGCGCCTCTGCCTCAGAGGTGATGGGCAGGTAGTCCTCATGGGGCCAGAAAGAAGGGTTTTGGGTTTTGGGTTCGGGAGTTTGGCACACTGATCATGCGGAAGCTGGTAGCTATTTGATGGAATCTTTAGGAGGGACTCTCACGACCCCTTTGTTATCCTCATGTATCTCGGAGATTTGTTTTGGAAAAGCCCCGCACCTAGTCTGGCAGTAGCCATGTGGGGTCGTGCTGGTCCTTTGGACTGGAGCTACACTTGCTGGCCTCATGTGGGATGGCATCCACCAACAATCAGGTTCCAACCCTACACGCTAAAGCCTTAAACCCTGAACCCTAAACCAGGGGAACGTAGGGGACCCTCCTGTCACCCACATGGGTCTGCAAGCCGCCGTGTACCCTTCTCAAGAAACCAGTTGATTTATGGTTTAGGGTTGCAGTCCCAGCAACATGCTTGCATACACTGAGAGAACAAACAAGAAATGGAGATTGGGAAGTGCATATCGTATTGCCAATCTACATAATCTACCAGTCTAGTTTGACCCTTTGTATCGTGGTATCTTCTGAACTTTTGGTGGGTGCATCTATGACAGCAGGATGCCAGCATATAGCCCAGGCCGTCAATTGGATCCTGAACCGTATCCCACCCGAGTCCCAAAACCCTATATACACGTTCACTCTAAACCTAACACGCCTACAATTAAATCCCAATCCCCTAAACCTTAATTCAAAACCTGGACAGCTTAAACCCCACACCCGGATCGAATGTCGATATGCTGGGTTAGCCTCGATGTCTGCAGGCTAAATTTCGTGAGCACCCCCCAAAACATGTAGGAGTCAGGGCTAACAATTAGGAAGACATCCCCGCATAAGCCTTAAATGCCGGTGGTATGATATACCCCAATAGCCACGAAACTGCAGTACAAACAAGGTCGCAACATGTTGGGCCGGCATTTCTGCTCCTAAACTTGTGAAAGAAACATGTGAACACCCCAAGGTCAGGACCAAAACTTATCCATAGTCCCCCTGAACTATAAGGTTTAGGGGTTAGGGTTTAGGATAATTACCAATATTATGATTCCGTATTCCTTATATACTTATGGTCTATGGTACCTCAAATGGACCTCAAAATGATATTCATTCCAATCTGGAGTATTAACACGAAGTCTTCAACCTTCAGGCTCTCAGAATCTATGCTGGGCACTTCTGGCAATACTACGATCAGTTTCTTATCACCACCCCCCCCCCCCCACCACTACCACCACTAGCACCACTACCACCGCCCACCACTTACTGCTGGAAGTTAAGGGGTGCAAGGGAAGGGGGGTGTAAGGAGATGGAAATATTGCGCATACACAGACTAGACGAGGCGTAGACCAGGCGTAAACAAAGAGAGATGTTGACAGATATATAGTCCCCCTTAAGTAGATAGAATATGGTTTTGGGTATATTATAATAAGATCCCCATATACCCCATATTCTATCTACTTAAGGGAGACTATATAGACATATATACATATGTATACCCTTACAACCCCCACCCTTACACTGCCCTAGCTCCCTGTTGGTCCTGGCGTAGGATGCTCTCAACTAAGCCGATAGGGAGCTCCTCCCACCTCGCGTCCAGGCTGAGCGTATAAGCTGGGATGACAAAGGATGTATTTTGGGTGGTTGTCAAAATTATGGCCCTTTTTGGGTACCCTAAATATTAGGTGCCGTATTATAATAGGGATCCAAAAAGGGACCATAACTGTTCGGCCTCCAACCACTAGTAGTCATATACTAGGAAGATGTACGGACCCAGATATATTTACAAATATCCCGGCGCGGGGAGCTTCCCAAGATTCACCAAGCTCTGTGTACCCGAGAACTCACGGATCGGATTGCAAAACTCGAAAACTGACATGGCGCTTTGAGCAAGCTCCACATTCCCTGCAGTTGACAGGTCTACCATTTAGATTCTACGGGCACTTCGAGGTCTCCCAAAGGATTCCCCAAGAGATGCCCCATGAAGACCGCTGTCCATGCAAAAGGGGTGGATGTGCGGTTTCAGGTTGATTTGGGGAGGGCAGGCATTAGAATTCTAGTGCTGCAATTTTGCCTCCAGTGGGGAGGGCTCCCCACATCAATTTCAGCTCCAAGCACATGATGTTGTGTATAAGTTATGAGTCCCTCTGGGAAATCACTATGCTCAGGATCTACAGACTTGAGAGTCAAGGACATATATGAGTCTCCAACCCAAAGCCCACGCTGAATATCCTCCAGCCCTCGTCCCTCTCAACATCATACCTCGGGCGCAGAAACGAAATGAGCACAAGCAAGTCGGGAGTTCCAACTGTTGAGGAATAGGCCTTCGATGCAAACAGGATGCTTAACATGCTTCTTGGAGCTTTCAACAATTCATGGCTCCGTGGGTCCCTAATCCCTAGAATGCTCTACAGTCCCAGTTTCCATGGCATTTCCGATTTTCTTGTCCATTTGATTCTTGACTGCTGGGATAATAAGCCCTAAACCCTGTATAACCCACAGAACGGCCAGATTGAAGTAATGAGCCCAAGGCCCAGCCTGGGATCGTTGGTGATTGCGCAAAGGTTTCTGCGCAGGAGCATTGCGTTCATCAGCTGGTCCTGCCAGCAGAGTTCGAGACCGTTTGGAACAGGCTTTTGGTGCATATCATTGGAGCTTGTATGCATAAGAATAGAACTGAGGGAGCATCCAGGCCACCATACCCTACCATGGCCCCCTTACACACTGCGGCTGCTTCAAGGCCTGATCTCCACAGGCACTGCATCCCAAGATGGGATAACCCAGGAGTGTTCAAACTGGGCTCGGGAATCTATGGAAATGAAGGGGGATCAACGTGGTCCATGTGGGCTTGTCTACGCATGCGTTGAGAACTCCAAAGTAAGTGTCTCACTGGCTGCTGCTGGAATGAAGTTACGATGATAATGCAACCTTTGTCTTTTACTAGTTGTCCATCACCAAATTACCTAACGGAGTTCCTCAACAGCAACCCAATCATGGTCGGTTTGGCAGTTTGGCCAGGGGCGCTCGCAAACACTTCTGCCTTTCACCAGTGATCATGAAGACGAGTAGAAGCGCTTAAAACTAAGCGTCTGCCGAGGTAGCTGAAGGATGCAAGGGCTGTATGACCTGAGCTACCCTGTACCCTGGTACAAGTAACTATGGTAGTTATGTACACGCAGGTCGCGCAGGAACCCCATGCTTTTTTCTTCGCCAAGCGCAAATTGATGAGGCTGAGTTGGTACAGGTATGGTGTTTCCTGTTTGTCGGCTGAGCCTTACGGCGTCTGCAGGAACTTTACACCCATTTGCGGCGTGATGCTGCAGCCGCGAAAATCACGGAAGCTGCTTCTCAAAACAGTAGGGACTGCGAAGCTCTTAGGATACAAGCTCTGTGGCTGCAACTCCTCTCGATCTACCAGTGCTGGAGTCCACTTCTTCCTTGCTCCGAGGTCAAAAGGCTGAGCAAGGAGCCATCGACAAGATGCCTCAAGGAGGAGCTTCTGCACAGGGTTTTTTCAGGTTTAGGGGGGCAAGAATCCCAGACTCTGGAGTGGACGCCGCACCTACATGTACCTCAGCCTGCCCCCTTGGCTGAGCAAGGCCCGAGCCTAGCAAGAGTCTTGTTGCTGCAGAGCGTAACCACCACTTAGGGCTTCATTTAACTGGGGAGGAGGTAAGGATTTAGGGATTAGGATTTAGGGTGTGAGGACTGCTGATTCAAGGTTTAGAGCTACGGGGGATGCAGCTACAACGTATCGTACACACTAAAAAACAAGAACAACAACCATGTCTATGTGCATGATAACGCAATGCGTTGGATGCGACCTAGGCGAGGCAACAGCTTAGACAGCTGGTGTCATAAAAACCAAATCAGGGCTGATAGCATCGGTACACCCAAACCGCTAACCCATCTATTCTACCGGGGAGGAAGTTGAGGTGTCCACTTCCTAGCAGAAGATCATCAGGGTCCAGGGTTGAGACGTAACACGCCCAGATCTTGAAGACTTCCAAAACACATCGAGCCCTTGCCTCGCCGAGTCTTTTTAGTGGTTCAGATCGCATGTTCAACATGGGGCTGGAAAAACACATTTGGGTGATATGCACCATGCTAGGTGTTCGCAAACGGCTCTGGAGCCCACTGAGTGGATTTTCTGTTTTTGGTAGCGGAAAAGAAATCTCAGTTCCTTGAAATCCTGGCAGGACTTCCATCGTGCTTCTGACTTCCTCCAAGCCCTCGATCCAGAAACTTGAACCCCCAATCCCACAACCGCACTGCAGCTGGTCAGGGATGCCCTGAGCCCACACAGTTGAGTGAACCGCGGGTGCGTCCACACAACTTTCTCATCTGGCTTGCCGTGAAGGAACTTAAACTAAGTTGCCATGTTATGGATATGTAGTCATTGACAGGCTTTCCGTATCACGCTAACTGGACTTAAGCTCCTTGACAACAATCTAGACTTCGTCATGTAAGCCGCGCGGGAAAACGGCCTTTGTGAAGACTGCGCGTGAGAAGGTTCAGACGCGAAGCAAGTTCATGGAACCCTGCTTTGCAAGCAGTGCGGCTATTGAAAACCAAAGGGGGTCTCCTTACTACTTCTCTCGCTAGTTACTACCAATGATACGCAGAGTAGTAGGAGTAATGACAACTACTGCTGCTGCTGCTGCTGCTGCTGCTGCTGCTGCAACTAATACTTCTTCTCCTCCTACAGTATTTCTTCTAGTACATGATGCTGAAGACAACTACTATCAAACCGCCTCTCACCTGGTAAAAGCCGATCTTGCTTCGGGACGGACGTCAAGCCGGAAGCTCCCAGCTGAAGCTAAGGGAACTTCCAGAGCTCCCTCAGCCAGCGTACACCGCAGAAGACTTGGAACTAGATCTTACCTAAGAAACATGGAACCTGAAGAGGGGTTGGTGAAAGACCACTGTCCACTACTTCATGTGGGCGTCTATGGGATTTATTTTTACCCGGCCAAGGGAAAAGGAATCGGAGAAGCAATTGAACCCAGAAGCTCCATCATCCCGATTTGCCAACTGTTAGCTTGTATGCCGCCTGGCAAGATTAAACCTTGACCCCAAGACACTCCTTCTGAACCTGGCGCACACTGGGTTCCTAGCTCACCTCGCTGCAACCTGAATCCGAAAGCCTGGACCTTCAGTTGCGACTCCAACCCCAAATTCCAGACAAAGTCCATAAAGATTTATAACATCCAACAAGCTTAAGTTCCCCCTCTGCTTTTCAGGCGGAGACTTCAAAAAACCGAAAAGGGATGCCCTTGCGGGAGTTGCAATGTCAAAGACTCTGTTGGGGCATGTGTGGGTCAACTCTTTAGTCGGACTTCATCTTACTGGGTGGGTAGAGAAGAATTAAGAAATATAGGGGTTTCCCAAAATTAGAGGTACCTTTTTGGGGATCCCAATATTAAGGATTATAGTATTTTGGGGTCTGTATTGGGGTCCCCTTATTTTAGGAAACTACCATATAGCTAAGGAATGAAGGAATATTACATAGGGCTTATAGTCCCCCTAAACCCTAAACCCTCATCCGACTTCATCGCGAGGGGCACTTCCAGAGCTTTCCGCCAACTCACTTTCCAGGTGGCCCTCGGCCGCCCGGGACGATCTCGAGGCATACCACCTTGCCGCTTATGTAGGGATTAGGGCTTAGGGTTCAGGGTTTAGAGGGTTTGATTAAGGAGTAATCCACACTGGCGATGAATAAAACTCCCTAGAATTCAAGAAGTTTTTTCGGGCCAAATGAGGGGTCAAAGATAGATAAAAAGGCAGATGCACTTTTGGCCCAAAAAAACGTAGATCTAGAGAAAATTTACTTCCAAACACCAAAAAACAATACGATGACTTTTAAAGGATTCTTACTTGATTTTCAAATAGGTGTTGATTGATTTACAAATGATTCGGAGTAGCTTTTAAATCAACTGTTAGTTAGATTCCGGAGCTCACCCTGAAAAGCTTAAAGTTTAGGGAGACTCGCGTACTTGGCTGCTCTTACAGCGTGAAAGCAAAGCTGATGTTGAATGAATGGGGACCTCCCAGTCTTGGAACGCACAGCTTTGAATCTCTGACAGCGATACATCCAAATCATATAGACCCTGCTCCCGACCGGACACTGGACAACCCAAAAAAAGGAAATGACCTCCGAAAGTGAAGTCTGTATCTTGAGCGTTCTGGAGGTAGGGTGTATAGAGTTGCAACCCTGCACTCTTGAAGCCATAGCCAGTTGAGAGTGCCAGAAAGCGTCTCCCGGACGGGGCCATTGGCGTTCTGAACCTACGCTCAAATCCCGAGGCAACCTTATCATATGCATCAGCCCACGGGGGAGGATTCTTTTGAAAGACTCCGAAGTCAATCCTGTACCAACGTCGAAAGTGCCGGAGAGCGGCGAATGTTTGTGAGGCTTCATCGAGGACTTCCTGGGAATGTGGGATGTTCATGGCTCCGTAAGCTGAGGGTTTAGGGTTTAGGGTATTTGCGGATTTAAACCCTACACCTTGCCCAAAACCCTCAACCTGCAGCCTGTACCCCACACACCGTACTGGATACCCTGAACTTGAAGAAGGCGTTTGAACTGGACCGAAAAACATCGAATATTGAAGTCCTTGAAGAAAAGTCCCCCAATCAAACATGGAGCCCCAAAAAGCTTTTTGTGAAGGGGCTTCGGTGTTGGGTTGGGGCTGCGAGTCCTCTTATCAGAAGTCGTGCGCTGCTACGTTCAGGAAAAGCGCCAACCTCCCTGAATTGAGTGTTCAGCTCAGATCAAGTTAGTTATAGGTCCTTATTGAACAAGCGCGCTTACTGACCAGGTAGTTACATTGGTGCGAATTAAATAGCGCTTTCCATTTTATTGTGATTTATCCCGTTATAACCTTATATACTGTATTATACTATATTATACTATCTATTATACTATAGTATACAATTGTATACTATATTAGACTATGTTATATTGTTGCCGAAAACCATGCATGCTCCCGAAACCCTGAACTAGGACTCTGCAGCACCTTCAGATCCTAATCCGCAATCCCCCATCCATGATACTCGGTTCCCTGAGAGCTTCGCATGGTGGCATGAAAGGAACCCCAGAATGAAAAACACGCCGGGATCATAGCCTCGCATCAACCTGACGCATTACTGAGCACTGAACTTCCCCTCCCGAATGATCCACAATCTAAACTCCTAGTATCCCCCTTAAGAACCCCTATAATACTCCTCTATAGAATCCCCTTTAAGGAGTTTGAACTTCCCCTCCCAACAACCTTCTGATTCGACTCTGACGTCCTCAACCTACTACTGGGAAACTGACCTCTCAAATAGACATGCTTTCTTCAACCGCAAGCCCTAAACTCCAAGCCTTACTTAAACCCTAACCCCACATAATCTAATCCCCGTCGGGGCGCAGTGAAGTCCCAAATGTGATCATCCTTTGTAGGGCCCTCCTGGCTTAAGGTAGAGGAATCTACCAGGACCTTTCAATGACGTTCCTGTTAGGATTTGGTATGGTTTTGGCTAGGAGTCTTATTAGGACCCCACAGAAACGTGCCAAAGTGCAGGGTTCAAGTCTCAGGGTGCTCATGGCTTCAGGTCACGGAGTTTTGGGTTTTAAGCCTTCGGGCTTCGGGCTAAAAAGCTCAGTCTGGTAAGGCATGTCATGGACCCCCAAAAAGACCTTCAAGGAATCTGGAACTTGGAGTGCTCCTGAATGCGAAACCCTAAACCGTAAGCGTTAAGCCCCAGCTTTTACAGTAGCAAAGGCTGACACGGCCAGGCCTTGAACTGAGGGCCAATGACAGAAGCACACAATAATGGTTGATGTAGCCCCTGCTCAATAGTGTGCCACCACTTGTCTTCTGCAGAGATTGCACGCAAAAATGAGCACCCCGATCAGGCACCTATACCTAAGACGTACGAGGAACCTGAGCGGCGTCGATCCCAAGCCAAGCTCAGCAAAGGTATCAAAAGACCCACCTCAAATAATCGCAGCACACGCCTTCTCACGTCTGCATAGCCAAGATGGAAAGCCTTTCACGACCATCCTTCCCCCATTCCGGAGAGGCCTCATCCCCAGACCATAAACCCCACTTGGAGGGTCATGAGGATTTAGTAAGTAGGTTAATAATTGGGATGATTGGGGCTATTGTATGGCTTATAGGTGTTGTAAACCTACCTACTAAGTCTCCATGACCCTCCAAGTAGATCCTACTCCAAGCACGAAGCTTCAGCACCGTTTCGGGAACGCGCTTCTTGACACAAGAAGACATTCAGATCAGGGTGACCAACCGATCAAGGCGTGCTAGCGACTCTTCCTGCACCCTATATCCCCTATATATCCCCTATATACACCCAATATGTCCCCTATATAACCTCAATATATCCCCAATATAACCCCTATGCAGCGCCTAAATATCCCCAATATAACCCAATATATCCCCTACACATCCCTGATATACTAGGTCTTTTTAGGCATAAAGGAACCCCTGCATACCTTAGGCATTGGAACCACGAACCCGAACAGTCGGCCTCAAGTCCGGTCACAGCGCTCTGGGAGAAGTTGTGGTAGCGGGGTCCACGAGGACCAACCTTTGGATTCAGGGTATTGAGGATTAAGGTTTAGGCTTTAGGCTTTAGGGTTCAGGGTTTAGGGTTTAGGAGGATTCAGGTTTGGGGCTTTGGGAAGTCCAAGTGAGAAGATAACTCGAATACAGAAAGCGAGAGGCAACCCTCTGGCAACTCGGTGCTGGCCCGGACTTTTGCACAGCTAAAACTGAACCCTAAACCCTAACTCCAAAACCCTTTGTGTAGTCTTTCCCTTCCAAAACCAGAAGCCCGGAAGGCCACCGGATCCACGGCTATATGAGCTATAGTCTAAAGTCCTTGTATCCCCCCCAAATAAGCCCTAAAATGCTCCCACATGCAATCCGCCATATAAGCCCCCTTTAAGGAGTTTAGACTACAGCTCCTAGAAACGTCAACCCAGAATTGTAATATAAACCCTTGTACTTGTTGGGTTTATGACGGGACCTTACGTTGCAGAAGCTTGACGACGCTGGGTAGGCCATAAACACAGGGGACTCTCGGGAATGTATAAATATATATATGTATATATAATATTAGAGGCTTCCAGTTTAGACCCTATATAGCATAATCCTTACAGCAGAAAGATACCGCTGCATTGAAACTCCTTCATCAGGCATGTGAGAAGCATGTTTTCTCACCTTATCACCTCTTGACCTTGCCTCCACAAAAACGGAGAATCCAACGACTCCGTTGGATCATCATCAGCAACTATAGTCGTCCCCCGTAAGTAGATAGAATATGGTTTTGGGTACATTATAATAAGATCCCCATAGACTTAAGGGAGACTAACAATATTAATAGTAGCCCAAGGTAGAATACCAGCCCCTCCACTGATGCACCCTGGAAAGTCGGAAGGCCAAGTCTCAGCTGATGTCTGAAGCCAGGTGCACAAAACGCTGTGCTTTTGCTATGCAAACGCAGCATGGTTGGCAGAATTTCTTGGGGGCTCCTCCCATGATTGCGTCCCATGTCCCTATATCCTTCTCCTCATCATTCAAATTACATGTAATAACCCTTGCTCCCAAAAAATCTCGAGAGAGCCTACAGCATCAGTCGCGCTCAAGCCCTGGAAATTTAAACTGAAAAGCACTAGGCTGACATCCGCATGAATACTGGAAACTGCAGTTCTGAATGTGATTGCCAAACATATACAGGCTGTTGCTGCCCGAGCGGCGGTCTTGTTACCACTGCCGATGGAAATTCTGAAGGACACCCACCTGGGCTCTTGCAGAATTCTGATAATTCCATCACCTTCGTAAATGAAAATCAAATGCCACAATTCCAGCCCCTACACGCCAAATCATATGTACATGGGCCACGTAGCGTTAGCTGGGCGGTCTTTCTATATTCCCCTAATAGCCCCTACAATACTCCCCTATATAATCCCCATACATGATCCCCTCTAAGGAGTTTAGAATATTGTACATATGCATATGGGCTGCCTAGCGTTAGCACGGAGATCTTTTCTATATGACTAAGGGATTCGTCTTCATGAACCTGGCAGAGTAGTGAATGGTGCAATGGCAATGACTTCAAGTTCGGGCATTGCGACTGAGTCCATAGGAATTCTGGCTGTTCTGAGACTTTGGCTGGTGGCGCATGATTTCCTCCATATAGATGTGCACACGGGCAAGATGTGTAGACCAGACGCCATGTTGGTTGCCCCATAGCTAGGTAGGTGGACTTTTGCGTAAGCCAAGGTCATGCAACGTGTCCAAATGCGGCACGAGGGGCCGCCTCCTAGACAGTATCATGTTTGCTATGACAATGAATTCGCCATGAGTGTGAAGATTGCTCCGAGTATGTGAAGTGACCCAGGCAGTACCTGGTACGAGGCACACACATTCCACACGCAACTGACGTTAAGCCCTTTGTCCGTCACTAAAGCCTGGCCACCGTAACGTGGTTTGTCTAAATAGGGGGACCCCAATATAGACCCCAATATAGTCCAATCCTTATTATTAAACTATTGGGATCCCCCAAAACGTACCTTTAATTAAAGCAGCCCCTAGGCAGGACAATCCTGGACGCGAGGCCGAAACTGCGGCCAGTTTGCCTAAAATCAATTTCCTAATCCTCTTGAACTAGAAGCCCGGGGCCCTAGATCCCACCAAGGCCTCAAACAAAACCACGTTAGCTCAACGAAATCACAGACACATTCCTTCAGAAAAAACACTACTACACTTTGAAACCTTGAAGCAGCCTCCAGAAAACACTGCCCTCACCCTCAAACCCCTAATCCCAAAAACAGCCTAAGCCCTTGAAATCCAAAATTGCTGCCGACACACGCAACCGACTCTTCGAGTTCCGCCTCGCACTTGATCTGCACATAGCCTGGGCTTTTGGGCTTGGAGCTTCAAGTCCATGGTACACGGTTTAGGGTTAAGGTTCGTGGCTTGGAGTTCCAAGTCTAAGGTTTGAGAAATGGCTTGGCGCTGAAAGTTTTAAAAAATTGGTGGCCTACCTCCCCTATAGTTTTGGAGATTCCTGGGCTCTTTAGCTCCCCTTATTATATTGATGAGGACTATCCCTAGCTCCCCCCAAAAGTATGGGTAGCTACGGCCAAGGACCTGCAAAGGATGCCTCCTGAGAACTGCAGAGGCAAAGCGTTGGGGGCATGGTAGTAAACGTTTTGGGGGGGTTGGGGCTCCCCCAACCCAAAATCATGTTTTAGAGCTTAGGGATGGTTTTGATTCTTCAGTTTCAAAGGACTCGCATTTCTGCATCCAAGGTTGCAAAGTTTAGTGCGGCCGGAGATATTACAAAGCCGTGCCGAGATTACACGATTTCAAGGGGTTGGAATGTTCTGGGTTCTTTACGACCCAGCAAGGACCCTTTGTAGTTGTTGCTTCTACCTTCTGTGAGATTGCAAACGAGTGGATTCCTTATACACTCATCAATATGCCAAAAGAGCCTTGTACACACTCGTGAAAACAAAATTGTCTCCGAACCTCACATCTTATAGCGTATACTCCACAGTTTAGGAAGGCTGAATTTCAGGGTTGACGGACAGTTTGGTTTCCAGATAGTCTAGTGGTGTGGGATTTCGGGAGTCCAGCGTTGGAAGGCTTGGCTTGAAGATAATCCGGATTTCTGAGTCAGACCCATGCAAAACACACATTTCCCCCATTTCAAATTTCCAATCTACGGGTCAAGCGCGGAGTCCATTTGAATGTCCCGGGCCTGGAGCTTGGAGTTAAAGACCCTAAAGCCTAAACCCTAAACCGCGTATCTTCTTGCTAGGCCCGGGAACATAATTCTGCATTGTGCTTGTCCGCTGAGGCTGCTCACATGTACCGTGGGTGCCAAATACGAATACATCAAAGAATATACCTTAGATCATATGTTGAAGGATCCTAGTATCATTTAAAGTACATTCATTGATTAACGTACGTTTGGGCTCTCTGGGTAGGCTTGGACCTCGCAACTTGCCTGTCTCACACCTCAGACATGCACACAATATGCAACTTCCCGACAAAAGTGGCAAGCACAATGTTTTAATACAGTTGGAGAGGGTCCAGCCTTCATCACACCACTGCAACTACAAAAGCAGTTTGAGGGATGTCTGGATCTTCTGAGAACTCTCAAAATTTAGCTGTGTGAAATTCGCCGTCATCCCGCGATCACTGCAGTCAAGCATCCTCTTCCTTTGGACTTCCTGGCGAAGCACGACAGCTACTGTCTTGCAATATTGGTAATGTGGGGAGTGGGGCCATAGAACTTAACCTTGTCGTGGGCACTCTAAACTTGACCTCTGTTTCCTAGATGGCTGGGCACTGACAGTACCATGTGATCTAGAGTCTAAACTCCTAGTATTGCCCTTAATAACACCTATAATACTCCCCTATAGAATCCCCTATATCTACCCCTTGAACGAGTTTAGACTGTAGTTCATATGACCATTGACGAAGGGTTGACACGCCTTTGACGCTCCCTTGCCTTGACTCCAAGGACGTCGCCTCGATCCCGAATCAGAGGGAATTGAACCCTAAACCCTAAATCCTAAACCAAGCCTGGAATAATCCACTGCAAGCCCCAAGGAGTCTGGTCGTGCGCTTTCAGGACCCAGATGGGTTTCTACTGTTGATATTGACTATAGTACCATTCTTCCAAAGGTATGAGGTACTTAGGTCATGCAGGATCCATAGTATTCACCGTAGTGCCGCTATAAAAGGATATGTAGGCTCTAGGGCTCAAGTGTTCATTCCTGAAAAACACGGCTCTCATCCAAGAGCTTGTATGAAGTTTCTCCCAGAACTTGGCGGGACAAGGCATGTCCAGAACAAGGTGCTGAGATGACCCGACCTACACTCTAAACAAGAAGCCCTGATTAACGTAAAAATCTCAGGACTGCTTGCCAGGCATGAGCTCTTGGCTGTGCAAACCAAGATGCATATTGCTTTTGGAGCTTACATGCTGAAAAAAGCTGTTATGGCGCTGTCACATTCATAGGGCGAGCACTGGGAAGACAAGTAAGCACTGCACACCCAGCATGCATGAATGGCTTTGTCGTGAACATTCATGACTGCTTAGTTCCTGCCTAGACTTTTGAAGCTTGATGATCAAGCCCCTAATCCGATTCCTCTACATCTGAAGCCCTGACTGGGCGAGCCTGACGCAGTTCCGGACCCAAAAACCCAGCCGCTCAATCAAAAACTGCGCCGCCTGAGCTGGGTATTGGAAATCCCCGAGGATGGGAATCTCCACAACACCTTCTTTCACTATATCATACTTTCGCAAGTTCATCAATAAACACACATACCCAAGCTGATCAACCCTGATCACTGGGCCTTCCGTCCTAAATCCTGCGATGACATTATAAATACTGTCATGAAAAGCATCACTTCTACTACACTCGTCCAAACCTGCCAAGCTTTGATCCTAAACCCTTGAAGTCACATCCTGAGCCCCAAGCCCCTGAACCCTCGACCGCTAGATCCCAAAGCCTCAACCTTAAACCCTGAATCCTAAGCCCAAAGTCTTTACCTGGAAGCCCTATATGGTACGTAGTTTCCCTCAATAGGGGGACCCTGATATAGACCCCAAAATCTTGTAATCCTTACTATGGGGACCCCAAGAAAAGTACCCCTAATTTTGGGAATCCCCCATACAACCACATCTAAATCATAGGTCCAACCCTAAACCCTAAACCCTAAACCCCCAGGCCTGAAGCAGCAACCGCCCTTGCCCTCGTTGACCATCTCCGGGTAGATCATCATCTTGAACCTAGAGTCCCAGGTAGAATATGGTGGGTTTCCCAAAATTAGGGGTACCTTTTTGGGGATCCCCATTATAAGGACTATAGTATATTAGGGTCTATATTGGGGTCCCCTCATTTTGGGAAAGTACCATATGGAATTGACCTATGTTATGATAAGATCTCCATACATTCCATGGTCTATCTACTTAATGGACACTGTAAGGTAGAACCCCAATAATGCCCTTTCAGGAAAGGGGTTTTGAGGCTCGAAGGGGCTTAGGAGATAGGATTGGGAGCTTTAATGCATTTTAGGGGTTTGCGACTGGGAGGAGGGGCCATTCGTATTTGGGACCCACGAAGGTTCGGGGATTAGGCTTCAGGCACCACAGGGAGGCCTCAGTGTCAACAAGAAGTCAGGGAGAGTTCTTCCCCAGACTCCTTTTTTTCTTCACCTTCTGATAATCATGAATTATCTTGCAGATGCTGGGGAATGGAAGGAGAGAGGCCTGAGTTCGAGGTCTAGGGAAACCCGGACCCAAAGCCCTCCTGGATGTATTGTAGAAGCCCGAAGAATTACCAACATTATCTTCCATCAGTCCTCGTAGAATCAAAGTTGCACATGCCCCAAATTGCCGAAGCCCCGTTCTAATTCTGTACAACCCATACGTAAGCACCTACATCAGGAGTCTTTTGAGGTTCGATCATCCTGCGTAGCTTGCAACTCTTGAGCAATGCCTGCAAACCTGCCATCTGGCATACCAACATGGCCATTCAGAGTGTAGAATTTCGGACACAATAACTGTCATGCTGCTGACTATATTAGTATAGAACCTGTTGGAGATGTAGATGCCAATTTCCTTGTTTTAGCTTTGCTTCCCACCCCTCCTGCCATGAGATTGAAGGATCACAGGCATCGAAACAACAGGCTACTGAAAGATTGCTGCACTTAGTTGCTGCTGACTTCATGCCTCAGGCAGCTCTGGCCTTACATGCCCTCAAGTTACAAAGAAAAAGCAACTTTCGGAAATAGACCTTTGCCTGACCAACAGACTGAATCTGTTTGCAGCTCAGGCGACGTGACTGCCGGATACTTAGGGCCGAATGACAGCTCGAACGGTGGCGAAACCTGTGCCAGCGCAAGATGAGGCAAAGACCAAGAGTCGAATAACGTTATCATGGTCCTGAAAGCAAAGCCGCTCACAGACCCCAAGTCGGGGGACCAGCAAACAGCCTCTACGAGTATTGCTGTCAAACTGCCTGAAAACACGCCTTTAAAGGGTGTCACGGCGTTGAGGGGCTCATGTCTTGGGTAGCCATCATTCAGTTCCCAGGAGCTGTTTGCTTCTCGTTGCCCCGGAGCTTTCGTCCGTCCACGGTCCAGTGCCTTCGGCTTAAAGCGTTGGAGTTTGTAACCCTGAACCAAAACCCTAAACCCAAGTCTGAACTACTCCACATTGTAGCTTGTAGCAAACCTGGGGTTTGCAAATCAAGGTTCTGCAACGTAGGTGCTTCCAACCATAGCAAATATGGATCTCCTACATCCCCTTATGATTCCCACACACAAAATTCGGGTTGGCCAGCGGCCAGGGTATCCGTATTTTGCCAAACTCCCGGGTTGGGTGAGGGCTTCATCATAAGAAATTAAGCTCGCTCCTTCATGTGCACTAGGCGCAAAACCCTAAACCCTAAACAAGAGGTGAAGGGATGTTTTGCGTGGAGTCTGGAGGTTTGCAGCTGGACGGTGATGCTACAGGTCCTTGATGCTGCATGCCAAACTCTATCCACTAAAGGCATCGACATGCGAAGGCCTGACAGGAAACTTACATGCTGTAGGGGTCCCCAGGAAAGAATTGTTGTATATTTGGGGTCTTCTTGGGGTCCCCCGATTTAGGGAAACTATCATTTTGAGGAGTTCTTTGCTTGTTAAGATCCCTAAGACTGTTTCCTGAACCCTTCTTGGGTCCACAGCACCGCCCTTCAGAAGCCATGAGATCATAAGAGTCGCAACTCATAGTGCGGGCCAGGCACACGCGGAAGAAGCCACTTTTCACGCCTTTGTCGATCCCAGCACACAGGTCACATCTAGAAGAATGCCAAACTAACATGAGTAGCGTTTTGTTTGGTGGTTGAACCTAGTAAGATTATATTCCTTATATAAAATACTATAACCCAAAAGGAGGATATATAATCTTACTCTATATTGGGTACCATAGTATCCCCAAATAAAATACTACTCACATGACACCTTAGCAAGCCGTGTCCTGCTTCAACGTACCCGTGAGCGCGCTTTCGGCAAAGAACAGAGCCACCACCCATACGGTCTCGGAATCATGCCCATTCTCCCGCTACATAATCCCCATAGTTACCATGTGGCCCATTCCATTCCGTAGCTAAGACCCCACTAAAACTCCATAAGAACAAAACAATTCCTGGACCCAAGCCCTACACCCTGTAGACAAACCCCTTCAAAACTAAGCCGCCAAACCCTGAGCCCGAAAACCCTGGACCCCAAAACCGGAAACCATAAACACTAAACCACGAAATACCATAAAACCTGACAGCTCTTACAACTCTACAATCCCCACAGCCTTGGACCATAAACCCCAAACCCCCCGTGAAGCCCTGAACCCCAAACCTCCCCAGGAAAAGCCAGAACCCTAAACCCTAAACCCTGAACCCTAAACCCTAAACCAGGAGGCTGAAGGCCCTCGTGAGGGTCTGAGGCTGCGGGGGCGCTGTCGAGTCGCGTCCTGGCCAAATCACTCACCGGGATTGGGGTTTAGGGTGTAGGGTTGAGGGCGTCGTCTGAAGATCAGGGATTGTTCAGCAGCCGTTTGTTTGGGGTTGGGGATGTACAAGTGACAGGGTTGGGTATCGCACTTGTGTTGTGAGGGTCTAGAGTGTAAGCATTTTGTTGATCCCTTATTCAATTCGCAATGGGCAGACGTGTAGGCAGTCATGTCACAAGACTAAATTGTTGCAACGAAGCTGCTACTCGCTACCCATTATCGTCATCGTTGTCGTCAAAGCGCTTATGTAGAAGCAGCCGCAATAACATAAATAGCCATAGCAGCTCCTGGAAATAATATGAAGAACAACAGTAAGACTGAGAAAAGTACAAACGAATCAACAGATCAAAATGATAACAATGAGTCTGACAACAATCAAAATGAGCAGTATATTAATACTTACAACAATAATCATGGCAAAGAATTGTTCTAGAAGTGAGACTAAAGGTTGTAGCAACACCAAAATAATGATAGTAACAATCCTGAACCCCAAGTGCCTGAGCTGGACACCGCCATTGCTGAGCTTGGTGCCGACGATCCGTCGGTGACCTGGCTGCCAAGTATGGCAACGCAGGATCTGGGCCTGGGATATGGGGGATTGTCAAAATTATGGTCCCTTTTTGGGTCCCTATTATAATACGGGGCCTAATACGGGCCCTAATTTAGGGGACCCAAAAAGGGACCATAATTTTGACAATCTCCTATATAGTGTCTAGGGTTGAGGTTGAGGGCTCCATCTTGACGACCCACAAATTTCCAAAGCCAAGTGGATTCAACCTTCAGAAAGTGTAGACATCCCCGGCTGGCATGTGCTGTCGCGCAAGCCTTCCCAATGATCAAACCAAAACACACAAGGACTCGACCCAAACTCTCCATCCGAGGATCCGAATCGCCACCCGACTGCAGGACCAGACAGCAGGTACTTGGGGACCCTCACTGCGAATACTTCTGCAGGCTAGCAACAATGACGCTGTTCTGCGCATTCTGCGGCATTGGACCCACTGGCAGCGGGCCCACTGGCCACCTGCGCAGAGTATCAGTATAAGTGATCGCGCAGGAACTTTGAATTGAAGTTGCTTTAGGATTTGTCTTTAGTTCTCACATGTTCTGCTTTTTTCGTAGCATTTCACGGCTATAAATTCGGATTGGATTAATGGATGTTCAGATCACTTGTAACCGGTAACATAGACGAGGCTGGCAAAGCCTGCGTCTGGATGTTGGCCTGAACTCCGGGTATTCAGGCCGGATTACAAATACGAACGAGAAATATTGCCAATGTAGACTGACCCAAAGAGCAAGTCCTGAACAAAACTCCACATCACCTGACTTTAGCTGCCCTGTTGTGATAAACTGCGCACAGGACTGCCAGAAGGACAAGAAATGGGGTCAAATCGCATTCTGTTAAGTATCCTCCTCCCTAACATGCGACCCCCGCACTTTTTTGAGGATTCCATGTTGGTTTGGTGGAGGATGAGTATTCCCTCGACCCTGCACCAACTTCCAAGCATCGAACAATTCCAAAGCCCAAGATCAGATGACCCCTACAAACACAAGTGAATTTGGTAGTTTCCCAAAATGAGGGGACCCCAAAATAGACCCCAAAATACTATGATCCTTATCATGGGAAATTTCAAATGGAAACCCCTAATTTCTGGAAACCCCCATTTGTGGGATGCGAGCAGTTGGCAAGGGCTTTCCTAGAGCTTGAAGTTGTCCTGTTTTACAGGACAACCCTAGCTCCTACAACCTGATCGCTCGATCTTGACTGAAGAACTATAACTAGAATCCATCCAAAATTCCTAAGCCCCGGCGCACTAGACTAAATCCACCCTCCTGCAAGGACGTCTATATTATATCCTAAACCGCAAACGCTCCTAAACCCTTAAAACCTAAGCCTAAACCCTGCCCGAAACCCCAAAAGCTGTCCTCGCCTAGCTCCCCGGTCGGGCTGGCGAACCGGAAGGTCTGGAAGCGGGGCTCCGTAGCCCCCAGGGGGCCCAGCGGGGCATTGGCTGCTAAGGCCTCAGAGTGTATAGTCCCCCTTAAGTAGATAGAATATGGCTTTGGGTATATTATAATAAGATCCCCATATACCCCATATTCTATCTACTTAAGGGGGACTATACCCCAATAGACTGTTATTGGGCACGATACCTTAAATCATCCGATTACACCTGATCTGATTTAAGGATGTATGATTAGAGGAATGGCTGGAGATCTGTAAAAAGTGCTACACTGGATTCAAAGTTCAGGGTCTTGGACTCGGGATTTTGGGTTTCGGGCTTAGTGATTTGGCGTGCTAGGTTCTCATCACCAAAAGGTAACCCTCCTGTGGCAGATTGTGCAGGCATTGACAAACTGATCATTTGCGCTGGAAACCCTGGCTTCATTCTTGATGCAGTTCCCAGTACTCAGGCTTGGTACAAGATCTTGAGATTTTCTTCCTACCAGGACTCCCAGGACTGTACACACCAAGCATTTGAGGAAGCAGAGGGACAACCTGACAATCACAGTGATAGACGGAGCTCAAGGCAAAGAGCAAAAGGGGCCAAGATCATAATAGGAACAACCCTCAAGCCTAAATCCTAACTCCTCAGCCCAAAGCCATAGCCGAAGTAGAAGCCTGCACTTGGAACGAAGCAGCAAACCCTGAGCCCGAACCGTAACGCGCCCTGTAAAAGATGCCTCCACCGCCAGTCATCGGCGCACCCGGTGCAGGTGCAGGTGCAGGTGCCATAGCAACGGGCATGAACACCATCCTGAAGCACGGTTTCAAGCAGTGCTCGAGTTTAGAATGCATAGGGCTTGGGGATTGAAAACTTGGCCCCAAACAACCCTTCAAAGAGGAGGTCACTTCTCTCACACACTGAAATGCCAAAAACTGAATATGTTTGCACGGGCTAAATAGGGTTGCATCTCTTACGCTGAAGAAACATGCACAGGAGGACGCTTCCATGTCTCCGATGCTGTGTCGTTCCAGGAATTGCTTAGAACTGTTGGTGTTGATGTTTCGTGGTTTTCAGAGCTGGGAGTTGGGGTTGTAGGGCTTCAAAGAAAGAGGTGGAATGCCACAACCAACAGTGCAGCAGCGGAGCACCAAGGCCGTGGAGATAAAAAGTAAAAGCTGGAGATCGTCTGACTAGATTGCAGTCGGGGCACGTTTGCATGGGCATCTGCTGCTGAGGCTGCATCTGCGGCTGCATCTGCGCTTGGGGCATCTGCTGTGGCTGCATCTGGGGCTGCATCTGTGGCTGCATCTGCGGCTGAGGCATCTGCGGTGCCGGCATCTGCGGCTGCGGCATCTGCGGAGCCGGCATTTGCGGCATTGGCTGTTGCTCTGCAGCCTGCGCCATAAGACTCGCACTAGCACACTGAAGGGACTTCTGTAGAGTACTTCGGGAAATAGCAAATCTGGCTTATCACCTGTATAGATCCACCAGTTGCTCTGGGTTCATGCCTCCAGCGCACCACCCTATCACTCGAAGTCCTAACTAAACCTGAAACCGGAGTGGAATGAAACCTGCATTCCCCCAAACAATGCTTCCATCCAAACAATGCCTTCCTCGCAAACAACAACAACAACAACAACAAGATCCACCGATGAGAACTATGCACCCTATGAGGACAATGCAACGGTTGTACTGGTAGTTGCTTGTGGGTGAAGAGGTCAGAGTCCGGGACTGCAGTGGATAGACAAGTACTTACATATGAGCTACAGTCAATACTTCCTACATAGTCTAAAGGACATGGGTTCCTTATTGGGGACTTTATTAGGAACTATACTAAACTACAAGAGGACTCTTATGTCTACTGTTAAGGCCACTGAATAAGGCAAAAATAAACACTAGCGCATATCAGCCATGGTCTAAACTCCGAGTATCCTCCTTAATAAACCCTATAATACTCCCCGATAAAAACAATCCTCCATACAGCCCATATACTTGAGCCGGACCTGCACTGGCTGGTAGGGCAGAGGCGCCGGTGAGGAACCTCCCAGATGCTTGAGGTTTAGGGTGTAGGGTTTTTAGGGTTTAGGGCTTAGGGTTTGGGATGTCAGGTTTCAGGTTCAGAGCTTTGGGCGTAGGATTGAGTGATGGGGGCCTAAGGCTTAGGGATTGGGGCTTAGAGCTTAGAATCTGGCATCTCTGATGCACACCGGACACATGACTGTTGCTTCTCCGGGCTAGGCATAGGATGGTAGCAATAGAAGTGTCTAAGTCTAAGAACTTCTCAACTGTCAGGGCATTCGTTTGCGAGTTGGAATCCTAAAGTCTAAAACCATAAATCGTGTGACTCTAGGATCAGGGTGCCAATAGTTCAGGCTTCCCGTGTCGGAGGTCTCGTAGGCAAGTATATCACGAAATTCGTGTTATCTAGGTATAGAATTATAAGAGAATATAGTGTGTGAGTAAGCTGAGGCGACCACCGGCCGCGGCAGTACTTGGAGCAGATCCCGCCTGGCACTTGCCGGGGCTGGCTTGCAGGGGTGCTACGTGAAGGTTTGGGATTTAGGATTTCTTCTCGGATCCTGTGATTTAGGATTTTTTTTTGAAGAGGTTTAGGGTTTAGGGTGTGGAGCTTAGTATGTAGGATCTGGGGCCTAGGACTTTAGAAGGCCAGTGGCAGCACACCTACTGAGTATGCAAGTCCTCAAGTTCGCCAATCATATAGATTCCCCAGTTGCAGTCCTGACAGCCAAGGAGCACGACTTATTCTTCCAACATCACATCTGCG
>CAJNIZ010020169.1:10059-39990 GCA_905231905.1 Symbiodinium pilosum | reverse complement strand
TAGGGTTTTAGGGCCTAGGGCTTAGGGTTTAGGATTTAGGCTTTAGGGTTTGGGGTTTTAAGGTTTTCGGTTTTGGGTTTTGGGGTATAAAGACCCGACAAGTCCTGTAATGCAGAAGCATTAAGGGGTGATGGCCCATCCTGGTACTAAGCACCAGGTAGTTGGAGCTGCTTGTTTTCAACGTGTGATTTACTGCAATGAGGAAACCCTGCCCTTTAAAACATACCCATAATATGATACCTTCAATTAAATTCCCCAAGAGCAACCCAGTTTTCTGTTGCAGTCAGGTCAGGCCACTGCTTGCCCGAGTGGACAGCTGGTTTACGGTTCCGAGCTGCTGGCTCCTAGAATGTTTAGGGTTTAAGGTTCAAGGCTTTGAGGGAACAGTCAGGAAGCGCTGCTGATCGCAGTTTGCTACCCTTCCGTCAAAGTCTTGGCAGACCTCTACTCGGGCTCTACGAGGCTTTACAAGCTCGAATGTTGTGGCGAAACGTGGACAGTAGACCGCACATGATTTTATGAAAAAGCTAAAGAGTCCAATGCACGGACAATCTCACATCCTGTTGGGATTCTTGCTGCTAGGTTTGAAAACTATGGGGTTGCCTGGCCTCTTCGTCAGGATTTGAAGGACTTACTTTTCAGGAATTGGAATCTTGGCTTCAGAACTTGGGATAAGCATGCGCTCTTCTAGGACACCCTCAGACCTCAACCCTTGACGCCAGACCTGAGCATCAAGGAACTTGCCACTCCAGGGTAGTGCTGCTGAATCAAACCTCGGGAGCTTGAAAGCCCAAAGCCAAGCCCTAGTGCCAAACCCCCTAAGGACCCAGGGTGCTCTTTGGGATCCCTTTCTGCAGAATTGTCAAGATACGCGCCTGGCCCGCGACCAGGTGGCCTGTGCCGTGGAGAAGGCTTGCTGAGGGTAAAATGCTGAGCAATGGCAAGCGTCAGACCAGCACCAGCGCCAAGACGCCTACCGCCGCAATGACCATGCGGCAGCTGCGGTTTTGGTAGCTGCAGCAGCACTTGCAGAAACAGTAGCAATTGCAGTTGCAGTAGCAGGGGCGGTAGCAGCATTAGGTCTTGCTGTCGTAGTCGCCTAGGCAGCACTAAGAGCTGCTGCAAGAGCAGCCACAGCAGCAGTAATGCTAACACCAAGACAAATTCCAGTAACTAATACACATACAAACAATACCAGTACCAATACCCTGGCAAACAATGCTAACAGCAAGAATGATGATAGGCATAGTGATTGAAATAGTACGTACTGGCCTCACGGGCAGCAGACGCAGCAGGAGCACTGCATGTCTACTCCACTACTCATCCTTGCTTCTACTTCATTCACTAGGTTTAGGGTTTAGGGTAAAGCAAACAAGCTGGAAGTCAAGTAATTAGTTTACCATAAAGCGTGCCTGTAGCAGAAGTACTCTTCCAGTGGCAGGAGAGGAAGATACAAGGAACCCAGAACCCCAGGAAGCATGAAAGCACAAGACTGAGCAGTCTAGTCTTCAACATTGAATATCTGATAAGTGTCGCAGCCAGCTACCAGAAGAAGGGCAGAAAAAGTGTGATATCCGTAAGGGGTTCTGAAGGGGTCAGTATGGCTTTTAGGGGTCACGGGATGAAGTCATTTCTTTCATCCCCACCACAGAACTTTGCAATCGCCGGGTCATAACCGAATAAACACCTTCCCTAGCACTCCCATACTCCCCAGCTCTTTTACAGTAAACCCTATATCTTCCGTCCAGAATTCCTAAGCCCAAAAACTTAAATACTGTTCCCCCACACCCTTGCCAGCACTTTGCATGGCAAAGCTGGGACACTGAATAGTCGAAACTAACCACGACATCTCTGTGGTTAGCCCGTGCCTGCATTTTCACCCACCCAGCCCCACTGGAGAGGCTCCTGAAACCAAAGCGCAGGTGTAGGACTCGAAGACTAAAGAAAGGGTTTAGGGTTCAGGTGCTTGTATCTTAGGCGCCTCTTTTACACCTGCCGATCCAGGGGTAAAGGGACGACGGTCCAGGCGTAGCTCAACCCTCCCAACAGTTTAGGGCTTTAGGGATAAGGGTTCAGGGATTAGGGATTAGGGTTTAGGGATTAGGGTTTAGGGTCTAAGGCTTTAGGGATTGCACAGTTTCTTTCAGATTTCCTGCTCTCGATTGTGCTTAAGTGACAGTCACTGACCCACAGTGTCCTCCAGCCACTCGTGCGTCACCTGAGAAGACAAAAGCAGGGGTTTGGGGTTAGGGTTTAGGGTTTAGGGTTTAGGGTTTGGGGTTTAGGGTTTAGGGTTTGGGGTTTAGGGTTTGGGGTTAGGGTTTAGGGTTAGGGTTTAGGGTTCGGGGGAATGTTCTTAAGTGGTTGAACAAAGTAAAATGATCTTCTTACTTCTCTACACAAAAGGAGGTATAATCATTAATCTTCACGAAAAATCCTACACATGCCACTTCATAGGGAGTATACTAGGGATCCTTATACTTAGGCCCTTAAAAGGAGGGGATTTATTAATCATGGGTCTAAATGCCCTCCACTTCATAGGGAGTATACTAGGGATCCTTATACTTAGGCCCTTAAAAGGAGGGGGTTTATTAATCATGGGTCTAAATGCCCTCCACTTCATAGGGAGTATACTAGGGATCCTTATACTTGGGCCCTCAAAAGCAGGGAGTTTATTAATCATGGGTCTAAACCCCCTCCACTTCATAGGGAGTATACTAGGGATCCTTATACTTAGGCCCTTAAAAGGAGGGGGTTTATTAATCATGGGTCTAAACCCCCTTCACTTCATAGGGAGTATACTAGGGATCCTCATACTTAGGCCCTTAAAAGGACTCCACTTCATAGGGAGTATACTAGGGATCCTTATACTTAGGCCCTTAAAAGGAGGGGGTTTATTTATCATGGGTCTAAACCCCCTCCACTTCATAGGGAGTATACTAGGGATCCTTATACTTAGGCCCTGAAAAGGAGGGGGTTTATTAATCATGGGTCTACATTATCTCAGAATCAAATCGTGACTCAAGGCAAAGCCTCCATCCGCAAGGCTGGGGCGTGAAACTCCCGCTTTTATTTGGGTACTGCCCCCACCCAGTAATTGTCTATATTCAGGGTCCAATTAAGGGCTATATATAACCATATTACAAATATTATCCAACTGTTACTGAGTGGGGGCAGTACCCGAGCTTTAATGATGTTTCCATGAACAAGTTGCGGGCTGGGATTTCTAAAGTATTGTGCCAGCTGCTTTTCATGCCAATAGACGGGACCATGCATAAACTACAAAATATATTTTAAAAAAGTTGTCAACATTAGGCTCTCTTATATACCCCCCAAAAACCCTAAACCCTAAACCCTAAAACCCTAAGCATATACCCCTCAAAAAAAAACTCTCCTCCCCCAAAAAACCCTGAGCCCCCAACTGTGGTGCTAACCAAGGGGCGGTCCTACACAGAGGTCCATCAACTTCTACACCCTTATCACCGTTGAGATCGTCTGCACCCGGCGACGCCTGGGTAGAGTAGTAAAGCCAGATGTAAACGTCCAAAGGATTCTGGCCCAGTTGTAAAACTTGTGATGCTGCGCCTATATAATTCCTACTACCTGGCCCTTAAGATGGCCTCAGCAAGTGTTGGTGGACCCTGTTCTCCATAGGCCAGGACAACTACGAGGTCGACTGAAATAGCTCCGGGTAAGGGCCCAAAACAGCAAGCACACCGCTCAATACATGAGCCTATCTGTGTGATTCTTGAAAGGGCTAGCCGTTTTGGAGTCCTTATGACAAGTGCCATGGAGGGGGGGGCGAAGACTGGGCTCTTGTGTTTAAAAATGCCAGCCTAATGTGAATAAGACCTGCCTTTTTCATAGAGGCATCATTAACACTGCTTCAAAGTGGTTTTCTTCCTACAGTCAGTACTAAACTGGGACGAGTTCTGCATGAAATCCAATTTGGTTTGTTTCCCCGAATCTATGGGGTACTCGCTACATGATCTGGGCATGTATCAGAACTAGTGGTTGGATGCACCCTTTCCTGAATCAGGAAGGCATACCTCCAGCCGTTGCATATCAACAAACCCCTTACTCCCACTTCATCGAAAACACCAACGCAAACACAACGTGGATAAGGTCTGGGTGACTGGCAATATATTGGGTGTGTGTGTGTGTAAAAAATAATGGGGGCATTGGGCTCCATGATGCGCTGGATTCTTATTTAGAGCTCCATTCACATGCCCTATCTTTTCTGCACGGGTAGACCCCAAACCTTCAGCCTTACACTCCCAAGCTAAGGCCCTACAGGCCCCAAACCCTACACCCTGTGGGAAATTTTCAGCCATAACCCTAAAGCTTCTTCGCGTGAATCCAATTGCTAAGATTGCAGGGCGAGCGTCTGGGCTGCTAACGTCTTCAACCGGCTCCGACTGGCGCGTGTGGGCTTCGGTCAACGGCTTCGGTGATTTGAAAAAACACTGGGAGTCTCTAATGACATAAACAGTAATAATACTGATAATGATCATATTGTAAGAATAGTTCCAGGAAAGTATAATAACAAGTTTTCTGTAATTATATTAATAATGATCTTATTATATTTATGGTTAGGGTCCACCCCGTTCACGGTTTGTTCTTGCGGCCTCAGATCCTTGGGGTCATTCCCTTTCAAGGATTGTAGAGGGCTTATTCTTCCCATTCTTCTGGGATTATGCAAACCCTAAACCCTAAAACTTAAACCCTAAACCCGATGAGCATGCTACAAGGAAAAGATCTGACATGAATTGGACAAGATGTGCCTCGACAAAAAGGGGATTTTGGGAGTGGTGGAAGTATATAATAGTATGTTGTAGTATATCATCATATTTTTATCGTATATATTATAGTATATTATGATGTCTTATAGTACATTAGATAATGCATTAAGGGCTTGTATAGGCAAAGGCTGCATCGGGATGACGTGGGCATTCCATATGCATGATAAGGGAAGAATGCAGACTTCCAAAATGTGAATAGCCTAATTATGCTCTTGAAACCACGGCCTTAAATATTTTTACCTGGACAGCGAAAATCCAATCTAGACTGACCCTCAAACCTCAACCCTTAACCCTGAACCCTCAATGCTACACCCCAAACTCCTGAATCCCTATCCCTCAACCCTACCAACGTCCAACATGGCAGCCTCCGTTTTCTTACCCGCTACAGACCCCTTATGTCCCTACATGCGGAAGTTGAAACCCCCACAGAAACCCTAGGGAAACCCCTAAATCTCAACCCCTGCAGGGAGTGCCTCGTCCTGATCCTCTTCGTCCTCTGACACTTCGAGGTCCTCCAGGTCAAGGGCTTACGGGGGGCTTAACTAATCACCCTCATCTATTGCACCATATACACTCCCGGAAACTAACATGGAAACCCAAAAAGAGCCCTATAAAGTCTACAGTCCTTCTAAAAGGGGACTACATGGGTTTCCATAGTTGTTTGGGGGAGTATAAAACGTAAAACGCTGTTCTCAAGACCCAAATCCTTGTATGACTCCTGCATCACCCCTCTCTTGTCTCTGTAACCACAAAGCAGTAGTGCTGGGCCTAAGCCCTGAAACCAACGGGGCCAGAGCCTCAACATAAACCATAGTCTACCTCAAGGCCACGCCCAAAAGCTCCTTACATACCCATAGTCCCCCTTAAGTAGATAGAATATGGGGTATATGGGGATCTTATTATAATATACCCAAAGCCATATTCTATCTACTTAAGCGGGACTATAATCCCTCTGTATTTCATGTCAAGTCCCAATGTACTCTCTCAATGTAACACAAAGACCACTGTATAAGATCTTTAGTATCCCTTAGGCGCTGAATCACCGCAACCCAACACACACCTACTTTGTAGAATATCTACTTCCTTAAAGTATTGGTGGTAACTGTAGGGAATGGAGGAACGGATTCCTGCAGGAGCCCATGTAATTACACATATAAGTATGTGTATATATATATATATATGAGTATGTATGGTTAATAAGTTAGCGGTTTCTAATTCGTCCATTCTTCCATTTCCTACTAACAACCAGCAAGAAAAGCTAAACCCGCAAGAGAAGTCCTTCCAGGCCCCACCGCTTCCCGGTGGCGCAGTCTTGGAGCGCACGATCTCGGTAGGGTCCGGCACGTCATCGATGTCCAGGAAAGTGTTCCGGACCTCGGCATTTCAGATCTACGTAGGGGTTACATACGGATCAGATAGGGATAATGGAAACAACATGGAAACTACTATGTGCTCATGGCTTTTGGTAAGTTTCGAGTTAGAGCTTGAGTGTAGGATCTTCAATACCAAAGCTGTGAATACATAGGATTGAAGAACATTCCGGACTTCAGGTCATTGGGATGTGACCACGCCTAAGATTAGCACAAATTAGATACTACGAGCCCCTTCTGGCTGCATCAATTACGTTGCCCGTACATGAGGGGTTCTCGAAACAGCGACACCCTGAGGCAGTCAGGGATATATGTAGATTACAAACAAGTTTTGCGGTCCCCATTCAGGATTCCTGCAGTATCCTGTCAATGTCCGGATGCAGCGGTCATGTAAGAGTTTCTCACAGGGACCCAAGGGATATGGGTACCCTCAACCCTGAGCCCTAAACCTTACCATATGGAGATTGTTTCGAGAGATTCCCATATGGCGGTGCCCAGCAGTCCCGAGCTGGCAAACACAGGTTTAGGCACTGGCAATGATGGTCGTCATAGGGTTTAGGAGTTAAGGATTTGGGGGTTCAGGGTCTAGTACTACATGGGACTCTGCGTAGACTTCAACAATTCAGAGCAACCGACTTCAAGGTTGTGATAACGCCATGAGGGTAAACGGTACATTTACAGAACACAAAACAGAACTCCAGAACATCCATGCAATCTTGAGGACAGCAGCTATGACGGGGCGCAAACCTCCAGGTACGTCTTGCAGGCAATCGACTCAAGACTGGATAGGCGCAGCCAGATCTATGAAAGGATTGGTGTCTCCCTTGTTGTCCATAGAGGGGCATCCATCAATCTGCACTGTGTCCATTGCAGCATTCAATGTGCAACAGCAACCCTGAAACATGTTGAACATTCGCACCTCGCACTTTGAACTCTGGGCAAGAAAATCAGAGCAAAGAGACCATGGCAAAAACCAAAGGAAAGCTGCAAATTATGGGAACGTAGCAAACACTCGATCTCTTTGCTTAATTTCAAACGTGGTAAATAGTGGATCTCTTTGCTTTTCCTTCCAAACTTCTCAGCCATTATCAACCAAATCGAGAAAGACCTGCAATGCTATTCCTCACCGAGGACGAACTCTCACAGAACTTCAGAAAAACCCTGGTTCATCCTCTGAGAATCACGAAATGGCAGCTGAGGCTGCTGCAAGAACCATGGGACCACCACCCTGGCAGCAGCATGATTGTCTAACGTCGCGGGAAACATTGTTCAAAGTTTCGTGTCGTCAGGCTGAAGGTTCGGTGCCCATGCATAGGGATGATTGGAACTGTTTCTGGATGGATTGTTGGTCGAGTTCTGCAAGGGATATGAAGCAAGGTAAAGGTAGCTCATGTCTGCGAAAGCTGAACCCAAATCTCCGCACGGCTGCTCAGACAGATCTTTTTGTTCAAGGACTTTGGGAATGTAATATACGGCCTGACATGCCTGCTACGCCGTCGTCAGAAGGCGGATTACTCCCTTGCACAAAAAGGATTGTGTAGTTCCTTGTATAAAAAAACACTTGGGGTCATAAACATCTATACACATATACATATATATATATATATCTCTCTCTCTCCCTCTGCAGATAACAACATTCTTGATTATATGTAGACGTGGTAGTAATACTCTTAACCTGGAGATGTATTTGCTCATAGCCGCCCTGTCCTCCCGCCTCGAATTGGGGCGGCGGCATATCGCTCGCCATGTTTGGGGCCCCTCCAGACCCGACGGGTACACGGAGGGGTCTTGGTATAGCGCTTGAGCCAAACATGCGTTTCGGGAGCTTGAGATACACAGGCTGACTTGGAGGCTCATGGGACTTAGTAGCTACTTATAACTGGGGTTATTACCCCACTTATAATTGGGGTAACTAACCCCTATGAGCCCATTTAGGGGGATTATATGTGGAGTTATAAGTTATAAGCCCAGGTATAAGTGGTTACTAAGTCCCATGGGCCTCCAAGTAGGCATTGGAGGTGAAGAAGGCCATATGCTTCAGAATGGAAAGGTCGCTGAAGGTAATGCAGACGGCTTCGCAAGTACTGACATCATGTTGAAATCTGGCAATATTATATGTGTTTTTTAGATTCAAATAGGTTTAGCTCATTAGGTAAGTTGACAGGTTCGCGAAATGATCGCTGAACCGTAGATCCTATACATCTCTATTGCAGCCCTCTATCCCTACGCACTCCTACATACCTTTTATGTATCTCTATACTGTATACAGACGGTGTTACGCCTTGACCGGGCCTCCGTAATCCTTTTCTACTAGATGAGGGATCCTCAAGATCAGGGACCTCTGGGAACCCTAGAGATGCATGGGGAAACCAAAGGGATTATGAGAGTCCCTATTAAACGCTCTACATAGTAGGAAAGTACCTTTTATGGCCCTCCAAATTGGGCGCAGAAGTACACTTGCCGATATTCCTGAAGAACCCATCACTCATGCACTCACCAAACCCATGATAAGATCTACCTCCTACACAAACAACTTGAGAAACTTCCATGTCACCCTAAGTGCGCTGGTATTCTTGTTTTGAAATAATCTGAAACGGGTTGAAGCTGTTGGGTCAGCACTTTGGTGGTCCAAGTTCTGGTGGTCATGAAGTACAGCAAACGGGCATACATTCTACACACTTATCACGATAAGGAAATGCTTTGGGAAGGTTTTTGGGTCTAAGGGTTCGGGCGTCATCGCTGCAGGTGAAACAGGGACGGGCCAAACATGCCACGACTCTGTAACTGGGTATGTTGTGCAAATACCTACTCAAAAGAATCAATTAACACAGGGGCCTGGGTAAATTCAACGCTTTCAGAAAAGATCTTAATCCCATCATATGTAAGGATTGCAAGGGGATGCTTCTCTTAGGTTTGGTGGTAGGCAGGATGTTCCGCGGGCTAGGAAACTGCATGAAACAACCTATATATGTTTCGGACAAAATCTATCTGACAACCGGGAACAGTAGCGCGAGGCTTTGAAAAGGTTCCTGCTGAAAATACTGGCCAAAATATACTGAAATATGAGAAATCCAAGGTTCTGGGTAATTAGGCTCATGCATGAAAATTAGCATCAAGAATACCACCCCAGCTTTTGATCTTTTTCCACCTACACACCTCCCCAAAAAAAAGGATCATCCTTAGCGAGTAGGCACTCCCAGAAAAGGATCCATAGCTTTCCGACACCCCTAGGATGAGCCACTGCATCGTCGCCTTGAGTTTGTCTTGGTAGGTGGAGTTGAGTGTTGTGATGTCGTAGAAAGTGAAGAACATATCCTGATTCGGGTTAAACCCTAAACCCTAAACCTGAAATCCTAAAGACCCTACCCTCCCGGAAATTAACATGGAAACCCAAAAAGGGCGCTATAAAGGCTACAGTCCTTCTAAAAGGGGACTACATGGGTTTCCATGTTAGTTTGGGGGAGTGTAAGCAAAAAGGACCTCTCTTTGACTTTGGAGGTCCTCACAGCACAGGACCTGTGCTTTGGGTGTATACCGCGACTTACCAGAGCCAGACTACACCAGCAAATCTTTCACACATAACCCCCTAAACCCTAGGGTTATATTAGGGTTATATTGGGGTCATATATTGGAATAATGGAAAAGAAAATGGAAGCTACTATTTAGGGTTTAGGGTTTATACCTATGCCTATAACTGTAACAAGTGCAACATCTTAGAGGATACTAGATGGTGTACGATGTCCTGCATGTGCTGTAACTCTGTGACCTCGGAAACTACTGCTAGTCATTCTCTGCACTTCTACTGTACAGAGAGATGCACTTGCAAATCAGAAAAATCCGAATTCTAATAGGAAGATCCATCCTTACCGCCTCTTAGGAATCTACCTTTACCCCGCCTGCAAAGCACTCCAGCTTCAGGATTGGGATTCGGGGTTTATGGACCTGCATTCTTGCAGGATTTGGGGTGTGCCCACAAGGAAGGAATATACATGAGATTCACGCATGCGTTGCAGAAGCAGCGTGGATGATTGCAACGCGGCCATTATGCGAACAAGGGCTTACGGTCAAGCACGTCAAAGATAGGAGTCCCACCGTGTTCCCCTACGAATCCCTAACAAGCACTGTTTTGAGAGACTCAAGTCCAGACCAACCTTGAGCTTCGATAAAACAGCCTCCGGATGGTAAGTTTGCCGTCTTGTTTTGACACTCAAGACTACAAACGGATTTGGTACGCGAAGGGGATTCTCGAGGCGCTGCTTTTTGCGGACAAGCAGCTGCATCAAAGTTGTCCTGCAAGGACAAGGGGTCTAGCTTATGTGGCTTTAGCTGCCAAGGCAGGGCACATCATCCTGAGGCAGACCCTTGTAGATGACTGCTCTTTGATTATCCTGAAAGGCTCTATCCTCGTTGAAGGAACTCGCAACAAAGTTCTGAGAATGCTGCATGACATTCAGAGCCCGTGGAGAATAAGGGCAGCTTAGTATCGACAGCACATGTCAGATGCATAGTAACTCCAATAGCCCCGGCAGCTTCTCAAATTGCTCTCAGGATGTGCCAAGGAAGTTTCCGTCCTTGACGTACTTGAGGCACAAATCAACAACCTCATCAATGCAGTACCTTGGAATCCAGTATTGCAACTTCTTGGGGTAAGCCAGTCAATGCTTGCCTGTGGCCAGGCGTTGCTTCAAGGTATCCTTGCCTGGAAGAAATGCCGTCGGACAATCCAACAGTTCTGTCAACTAGAGATTTGGTAGTTTCCCTAAATAGGGGACCCCAATATAGACCCCAATACAGAATAATCCTTATTACGGAACCCCTAAAAAATGTATCCCTAACTTTGGGAAACCCCCAGTGGTCACAATCATCTACACACCAGAACCCGCACACACGCACTTCGGCAACTGTGGGCTGGCTTTCTGGGGACCCTTCTTTTCAAGATTGTATTGCTGGCTTGTTGGAAAGGAGCTTTAGCTACCACTGCAAATCAACCCCAATTATGTACTACGTGTTCCATGGCACATATGGGAAGTGAACTTGACTTCCTTAGAACTAACCCAGATTACTTCGCCTGCTGTGCTGATACATCCTCGGAATCCCTCTAAGCCCTAAGCCCCACCCCAAGCCCTGAACCCTAGACACCCTTGGAATTTCCCCGTACAAGATCCGGCTGGGCCAGCGGCTTATCTGCCAAAGTGAGGAGGCCTTAGTAGTTGTTCGCATCCCTCAAGCCTAAACCCGCCGCGCAGACCCTCGGGCTATAGTACCCTTTAAGTAGATAGAATATGGCTTTGGGTATATTATACTAAGATTCCCATATACCCCCATATTCTATTTACTTAAGCGGGACTATATCCCAATAGAACCCCAAAATTCTATAGTAGTTTCCATTTTCTTTACCATTATCCCAATATAACCCCAATAACCTAAATAATTCTATCTACTATATATGAGAGTTTCTCAAGAAGCCAGGGCCTAGGGACCGCAAGGGATATAGACATAGGAATCAAAGGAGGATTATAGGGGTCCCTGCTAGGGATGGTATAGGTTTAGGGTTTAGGGTTTAGGGCTTAGGGTTGGGAATCATTTGAGATATACCCATGGCGAGTCCTTTGGGCTTTTTGTTGTGAAGTCTCTTAAAGTTACTTGGCGAAACTCCCGGAGGCAGAGGCTGCGAGGCTGTGGCAACCCCTCTGAGTACAGGACTCAGTCTGTAGGGTTGGGGTTAAGGGCCATAGGTGTTTGGGGTATCAAGTTTAGGTTTCGCTAGATACGGTTATTAAGGCTCCCAACGCCGTCGGATCGAGGGTGTCGGATTCAAGGCGCAGGTTTTGGTGTAAGGATAATTGTGATAGGCGCTGCAGGCTGTGCGCACCGCAAAGTTAAAGAGATGTGTCAAGGATTTAGGTTTATAGGGGACTTAGAGGCTTGGAGCGTTGGGTTAATGCTGGAGGTTAAGTTGTGGTACGCCCAAGCGAACTGAGGCAGTCACGGGCTTTGCTACGGGGTTCAATCCGAACTGAAAAAAAAGGTTCTTGCTTGCTGGTCATTTTCTGACACCGGAGGTCTTCTCACGTTCATGTCCAATGTAGGAGCCTGAGTAATTAGAATGGGGTTTGGAGGGTAAATGATAGTCTTACAAACAGGGGCTGCAAGGGGATGTTCTGAATTCTTTGCTTAGTTGAAGTCCTTAGGATTGTATTGATTGCGGTGAGTCCTTGCAAAAGCAGGAATTTGCATGTGTCTGCCGCTTGATGGAAGTGCAGGAATAGGAGACCAGACACCGAAGAGACCAGAACAGCATCCACCACGCTCGGCAACTACCACTGCAAGGTGCTGGCAGTACAACCTAAGCAAGTGGCCGAAAGCTGTGTGCTCGTTGATGTCTACTTGGTTCCTGGTAGCAGGATGCGATGCACTATGTTGGGTCTGAAGGAGGAGTAGTAGGGCGGTTTGAGAGCACATGATCCAGGCCTACCCGTTATCAGTGGCATGGCATGGGCACATGCGCCCTTGGATTTTTAGGGTCTACTTAGGGATTCTGAGGCTTGGTTCTTAGGTCACTAGACCTCAACGGCAATCACAAGGTGCTAGGTATTGGGTGTATGCAAACAGGCATCTTGCTGTCGAAGAATGCCTAAGCTGTAAAAGAAGCGCATGTTTCATGAGTGCTCGAGGCTACTGGGGACAATCATGCTCTCCGGCTCAAGACAGTATTAGGGACATCAGAACCTGAACCCTCGGGCCCTAGTTAGGTATATCACGAAACTCAAGAGCCATTTAGAAACAGTCCTAAGAGACTCTAAGATGTTACTTGATCCAAAATTGTTTTTTTTCACTACCTAGGTCGGGCCTCTAGACACGTAAGGAACCATGAAAGTCGGGAGACCAGACTGCCCCCTGCTCATGCCAACGAAAACACAATGAATATCTATGTAGGGTGGTTTTCAAGATCATGCGCATCTTTTGCGAAGGTCCCAGTAGTAAGGATCCTACCTACCATACATTTTTGGGATGCATAGATGTGAGACAACAAGCATTCGCCGTACAACAGAGACCACCACTGAGAATCTGAGAAGAATGTGGTGACACAGGCAGCCCTGATATCTTCTTGAACAAGCCATCCGGAGCACCAACACCCTGACAAACGATTCGGCATAACCCCAATATAACCCCATATAACCTCATATAACCCCGTATAACCGCAGTATTACCTCAATATTACCCCCAACATCACCCCCAATATTACCCGCAATATAACCCCCATATAACCCTAAACAGGTCAGGAAGGCGTGTAGATGAATCGCAGCAGCTCCACAAACTGCGCAGCCAAGTGCTGGAGTCTAGATCGTTAAGGGCATGGTTTGGGTACGGCCCCCCCCCCCGCAACAGTCTATATTGGGGGATTCATTTTAAGGGCTATATATAACTATATTCTAAATATTAGAGGTCATAGTAAGGGCTATATATAACCATATTCTAAATATTAGTCTATATATTGGGGATCATATAAAGGGCTATATATGACTATATTACGAAAATTCTCCAACTTTTACACAATGAGGGCAGTACCCAGGGCATGGTCTCTTTCAAGCCACGCCACCTGTAGCTGTCACTGTATAACCGAGGCAGGCAAACATTACTTCAGAAGTGTAGCACCATGGTAGAACATGGATGGATACAGGGTAATGTAGCACTAGTGCAAAGGGTAGTAACAGTGGTAATGAGGGGTATGGTTGCAGTAGCATTATGAAGAAGAGAAGAAGAAGAGAAGAAGAACAACAACAATTCTGCAAATCGGAAATATTGATGATAATGCGCGGCAAGAGCAGTATTACCAATAACGGTAACATGTAATAACAACAATACGAATAATCTGGATTCGGCACAACGAGGACAGACAGTCCCGCCCAACGCCTCTCAAATGCTAAGCTATCATTATGCTCTACCTCCTCAATCGCTAATCCTCCGATGCCTGTATACCCGTAAGTAGAACAATGTGGACCCCTGATTAATAAAACCCCCTCCCCGTAATAGGGACTCCCCGTAATAGGGATTATAACAGGGATCCTTGTATTAAGGCCCTTAAAAGGAGGGGATTTGCCAATCATGGGTCTACGTTAGCAATCCTGACCCTTGACCTGCGCCCTGCAGCCACGACCCCATTTTCCCGCCAAGCCTCAGTGCGAGGCTCAGAAATCAGTGCCTGGTGCAGACACGCGGGCGTCATGCTTAACCCAGACCTCTGATTAATAAACCCTCTCCCCTTAATAGGGACTATAATGGGGATCCTAATATTCACGCCCTCAAAAGGAGGGGGCTTATGGATCATGGGTCTACATTATGCTGCAGGCTCTAGAACCCGACGGCTTTGGGACTTCTTTCCACAAATCTCGAATTGCATGACGCGCAAGCTTTCATCGATGCTTCATGATGCACCGTTTCGTTTCTGTATTCATAGAAGGGAGGAATACTTCAGAGAATTTCCCGCGTCAGTCTGACGCGGTCCTCAAGTCCTTTCAAAGGTTTGAATGGCTCCGACCGGGGCCCTGTGCTGGCTGGAATCCGGATTCCAAGGTGCGATAAAACTCGGCAAACCCTGAACTCCCTAAACGGGTTTGCCAAGGTGGGGTAGGGCGGCTGCATCAAGTCCACACCCGCTTCTCAACCTCAGATGATGGCAGCCCTCCACACGTGCTATAGTCTCAACACTTGGTATCCCCCTTAATGCTGACTCCTATACTGTGGCCTATACTACTGCCCTATAAAACCCCCTAGATAGACCCCTTTAGGACTTTCGCTCACATCATTGCGCTGAACAACTGGCCTATTCTTGCAGCCTACGTGATGAGAACGACATCGAGCCCGTTGAAAATGAAATCAATTGAAAAGTCGGCTGCAAGAGCAGTCTAAACCCCAATCCCTAAAGCCCGAAACCATAAACCCTGGACCCTAAAACCCAGAGCCCTAAGTCAAAAAGAATACAACCCTAAACCTTGAACCATAAACCCTGAACCCTGAGTCCTATGGTGGCACACACACACACACACACACACACACACCCCTCAAGCCTGCCCAAATCCTACCGGCTCCCGATGCTGCGCAGTTCCACAGGCAACATGATCCAAAATTGAATCCCTAGAACCAAATAGAGCAGGATATCTTGGGTTTACTGTAGGGATTTAAATAGGGGATCCGTTTGTTAGATCCTCCTGGGGGCGCGGGAATTGAAGATCCCCCAAACGAACAGCCACAGTCACTGTTCCGCAAGAACCCCAAATAAACTTACCAAAGCCCCAACCAAAATCATACCTCACATAGCTCAGATATCTCACATTACTGCAACCACTAGTCACTAATTATTGATTGGCGCCTCACGTGTGATGCCTTCTCGCAAGGGCGTCTCCGAGCCTGCTGGAGCATACATGGCTGAGGGGGGTTAGGGCCGAGGGCTAGGGTTGAGAGTTTAGGGGTGTTTAGACCTTAGGGCTCAGGATGCTCTAGGGTTGGAACCCCAGATGCTACCTTTTTTGAAGCACAGGCCTAGACCGTGGACGATCTGAGTGTCTCAAAGCCCCTTTGGCAGCATGTGCCCGAATAGGGCTTAGGCTGTAGGGTAAGTCACGACAAGAGTTCTGGACGCTAGGATGTACGGAAATCCCATGTGACCTCGTCAAAGTGTGACTGCACCTTAAGGGCTTAAAAACCGTCAGGCTTCTGAACATACAACATGCTGGAAGGGAATGGATCCCTTCTGGCGGTCCTTATATGAGCTATAATCTAAAAACTCCTAATATCTCCCTTAATAAGCCTTATAATACACGCCTATATAACCCGCGTTTAAGGACTTTCGACTATGGCTCATATGATCTCCTTTGGCCGTCGCAATAATCCATGCCCTCGCTCCCCATAAGCAACCTTTGCGGCTGCAAGCTATTACCGGCTGAAAGACATCTCGGACTGACACTGGAGGCTGGCTGCAATGCTCACACTCAGATGGTTTAACCGGTTTAGAGATTAGACACATGCTTCTGTCGTAGAAGCTTTAAGGCTGGAGAACACTTCCAACCGCAAAGCAAGTGCTGTTAGGTTTTTCAATATAGACTCAGGCTAGGCGATTGGCGTTTAGGTTTGAGGGCGTGCTTCAACTCCTCCACAGCTCGTCCAGCCCTTCTCTTGCATTCTGACAAGATTGTTCACGTAGTAAGGGATCTTCTGATCTGTACACTCTAGAAGATAATGCTCAGAAACACACATGAGTCGGAAAACCAGCCATGTGGCCCTACTAGCCACCAGGCCACATTTCAAAAACCATTCCAGAAAATCTCAGCCTGAAGATGTCTGCATCCTAGCCAACTTTTGTTCTTGAACCCTGACCCCCTTACCCCCAGTTCCCTCCATCCGTCCAAATGCGGGACAAGAGAAACCCTAAACTTACAGGTGTTTACGAGTGAATATGGGAATACAAATATGTATGCACCATACTTATATAGGGACTATACTCCCCTAAACCCGAAACCATATTCCCTACTAACCACCAGCAACCCGTAAACCCCATGGGACGAGAGAAGCGCTGGGGCAGGCACCCAGCATCTTATAGAAGTACGGCTGCTGCCTAGCCATGGGGAGACTTCGTGAGGGACTTCAGGTTTAGGGTTTGGGGTTTAGGGGTTTAGGGGTTTAGGGGTTTAGGGGCTTAGGGTTTTGGGCTTTGGGTTTAGCTATTGGGGGTTTACGCAGGGCTTAGGGTTTAGGAGTTTAGGCGTTTAGGGTGCAAATGCTCGGGGGGTCGAGCTTTCAGGGGTTACCAGTAACCATACTTGTAAAGCCCAAAGCTGTAGTCGCAGGTGAAAATTGACATTCTAGGACAGCAAGGATAAGGCCGAGAATGACAGCAGCGATACTCGTACCAAGAACAACGCAAAGACCAAAGGGCTTCTTCTCAATGTCTCAAAACCATGTTGCGGACTGATTCACTAAGGCCTAAACCCTCGAGCCCTAAACCCTAAACCGCTAAACCCTAAACCCTAAACCCTATATGATCCCTACAAACCCGGCTTAAAGGAGTGTAGATCCTAAACCCCTAAACCCCAAACCCCTAGACTAGGGCAACTACCCACAAGAAGGCCCTTGGGCTCCATATCAACAACAGGGTTTAGAGATGTTCCAATGCAGGGGCCTGAAGAATTAGAATGAGGAGTACAGGGTTAGACAGGGTTATTATCCTGGGATATGATGGGACTTAGGGTTTAGGGTGTAGGTTCCAATGCTGGCAAATTCCTGACCCAAAGTACCGAAACCTAGAGGAAGCGGATTCCCTACAATAAGGGCCCCATACTTTGGGCGCATGTGAGGGTCCCCAGGTTTTGAGAAATACCCATGACTCCTGCTGTCTCATTCAATCTGCGCTATAGCCTAAACTCCTGGTATCCCCCTTAATAACCCCTATAATACTCCCCTTTAAAACCCCCCTTTAATTCAAAGAGTTTAGACCCTAAACCCTAAACCCTATATAATCTCTATATAACCCCCTTTATGGAGTGTAGATTATAGTTCATCTGAGGCCGAGACGTAAGGATGAGGGAGTGGCAGCAAAGGTGAAGGGCATCTGTCAAGATCCAGGTCGAAGAAACTATGAAACTGAAATGGGATAAGCAGAAGATAGGATCGAAAGTTATGAACGCTGCCGTGGCATAGCCTTCGCTGTTTCTGAGTTTAACTTGGGGACTTACTGAGTCTACGCGGAAGTTGGTTTTTGTGGGGTTGCGCATTACAGGGTATGTAGCTTTGCGAAGGGGGCTCCGGTTTAGTGCTTGGGTTGGTTCGCGTTTGGGGTTGAGCGTTTGGTAATTGAGACGTCCCACTAGTAGGACGAAGGACAATTATCCAAATCTTTCCGACTACACACCCCGGCGCCACATACTTTCTCTGGGGCCTACACTCATGCTGAAAAAAACCGTTGCGAATAAGGTGCTAAGCCCGGTTATAAGCACCCACTGCATCTACTGAACCCCTTAGTACCTCGGCCTCAAGCAAAAGAATGTCCTTCCTGATCTGATCTTCTCTGCCGGATGCTTCGTACATGGAAGCATGCAACAAGAACACCTCAAAAAGCACACATGCCAGAAGTCGTACGGGATACGCAAATTATTGACAGCGAAGATCAGCTTCGGACGGCAGTGTCTAGAATGATACCCTATCACAGTATCCCATAGATGCTCGGGTGTTTGAACACTGGAGGGATTCGTTGACAAAGGCCCTGAACTGGTACTTCAGCTAGATCTGCTGAAACGAGACCCAACAACCATATCATCGAGCGCGACTCCTGCAAACCACCGGTTGCTTTCATCAGAAACTACTATAAATTGCAGATTCACTTCAGGCTTCAAGTCTGTATGCATCGGTTCGGCTTGTTTTCAAGAAAGACTTATCAGAGGCTCATGTCAGGGCAGTTCTCAGGCCTTCGGCCCCCATAGGATCTCTTGCATCTCGTGGATCAGTGATGACCAGGAGCGTGTCTCCCGAGCCTGTGATGACTTGTTGGGAACAAACACTTGCTGGAAGGAGTTGAAGTAAAATCGCTTTCTCAAGATGGTTCTGATCTAGGAGAGGCGAGGTCCGAACAATAATCTCTTAGAGAATCCTGGATTCCATGTTCATTCAACATGTTCCTTTTCCATATGGTTTTTATTTGTTATAGCCGAGGCACCCGTAGTGCCCTTGGCCCACACCCAGGCTTGATCGAGCTCACATCGGGAGCATGATCCTTCTCCGTACTTTCTCTATGAGAAAAAGCACCCAGAAATCATGGGTTGAGAGGGCAATCTCATCTGAACGGATATCGCGGCGCCTCTTGAAACCTCTGATGCTGGAGCTTCTGCATTCGCACAACACAGCGCGCGTAGCATCCTATGTCTGAGGAGTGCGCTATGGGCTACGGAACGGGCTACGCAAGCCATGATGGCACATGGATCCACCCTGGTTTGTCCCAGCAAGAAGAGGTTCTATTCTATGCTTTGTGGAAAGTCCTGGGGCAGTTTGCCCAAAATCAGTTTGCTAGATTTCTCCATATAACTTACCAGCCAAGCATGCAGCTTTACATCCCACACTCAGGCAAGCCCTGGTCGTAACAAATCACCCTCCCTTTATCCCTTCCTGTCTAGCTCATGTCCTCGCTCTCTTTCACTTGCTCTTGTGAGGTTGTATATTCGGACAATGCTAATGAAGGACAGCAGGTCGTGGTCTGAAGTTTCGTCCGACGGCTTGCCCATAGATCTAGCCATCCAAGCTTTTAGGGTTTAGGGTTTAGGGTTTAGGCCAGACATGACCTGTCATTTTCAGACAGACATGTCTCTGAGATCTCATACAAATCGGACAGAGGTCGTTGCGAATCTGTACACGTTTTGATGCTGCTGGTTGAAACATCGCCAAGTAGCATTGTCAAGCTATAAGAGCTCTTGTGACTCTTACCCCTAAACTAAACCCTCAGGCCCAAAACCCAAACCCTTACACCCCAAAGTCTTTGATCCCAAAGCCTTAACATGAACCTCATACACCCATGGACTTAAAGCTCAAGTTTACGCTTGCTTCTGGCTTTTCAGGCAACGATTAGCCGTTATCCAACCCTCAGACCATCCAAGGTCCTCAGCAACCTTTGAGGCTCTCTGAAAAGGGCTTAGGATTTAGAATTTGGGTTTAGGGTTTAGGGTTTAGAATTTGGGTTTAGGGCTTAGGGTCCTTAAGATGCATGGAGACGACAAGGGATGATAAGGGGCCTTATTAGAAGGTGCGATAGACTAGAGCTTTTCGGTAACTGCCATCTTCGGAAAGTTCAAATGTTCCTATCAATCCCTCTGCTGCTTGCTGTTACATTCTGGCATACCAATCATACTGCTACACCCAGTGTGATCGCAACTCTGTAGATATTGAAGGCTGCTGAGCGCCTGACTACGTGAAATCAGCATATGGCATTTGGCCCTACGTCCTTACATCATATCCAGTTTACTGCGACTATAAACATTAACACTAAGATCTTTTTGCAGCATGGTATGCTTGCAGTCATGGAGGATGTTGTTCATCAGTTCATCAACCGCATTTCAATCTTTAAGCCTCCGAACCCAAATGCTGAACCTCTGAGATTCTAAAGCCTACCCTCAAAGCCGAGCCCCAAACCCTACGACCTGGAGACACAAGCCTGCAACCCAAACGCTACACCCGAAAAAACTTGACCGAGACCCCAGACTCCAACACCCATCAAACTGCTAACACACCTAAAACAACGAAAACACTAAGACCTTGATACTGACCTTTGGTTAGCTGAAAATGAAAGAGAGAAGAAAATGGAAGTACTATGATGGGTTATATAGGGACTACTATAAAGATCCTAGCTAACCAGAGGCCAGGATATGGCCATCTTATGCTACTTGCCAGACCTGAAATTAGGACAAATTGGGGCGCGATCTTCTATATGACCCACCATTTGAGGTGGGGTCTTTCCATCTATTGTGCTTAGCTGATTATATCTATGTATTCCCTAGTTTCCATTTCATTGTCCATGTTCTTTTCCATACGATTCTCCATTATTGTAGTTTCCACTTAATTTCCATTATCCCTATACAACCCCTATTTATCTTCAAGTAGACAGCCTCCTGGCTGGAAGATCTCCTCAAACAACTTGGCCATGACCGCCGACGAGGAAAAAGTCAATTAGGAGTTTCTCAAGTGTTGCAGGCTTCTGTTGGAAAACTTCCCTAGTGTTTTGGGATATGAAAGGGTGACCTGCAACCTCTACCCAAAACCGCTTGAGAAACATCCAGCTGGAAAGCTGGGTGGTAAGCTTCAGGCTGCTCGGGGAAGGTAGGCTTGAGGGCTTGCAATCCGAGCTTTGTATAGTTAGATGGAGGTTCAGTTTGCAAGGCTGCGTGGACCTTGCAGGTCAGAATGGTGTGTGCTTGCAGCTCGGGGTAGGCTGAAGGCTGAAGGCCGTGGTAGGCTACAGGAAGTGCTTCGGTGTCGGGCTGATGGGGCAAACGCATCGCTTGGATTGTGGAAGGCTGGGCAGAGAACCTATGCATATGCTGGTGAGCTGTCAGCAATCTATAGACTGCGTCCGAAAGCCTAAATCCTGCAACTCAGCAGCGAGTACACAAACTACGTTCCTCTCTCTGTTTGCCGTGAGCCAACTGCAGCCAGAATCGCGCTGGGCTTGGACCTATGCATGACAACTAGCTGCGCGTTCAACACAGCATCCCAAACAGCAGCAGCTGAGTTGGTTACTATACTGTAAACAGCAGAAAGATACTTGCCTACTGTGAAAAACTACTCAGGTATAGCAAAGGACTGTACAAGATTTCCACTTTAAAACCCCCTTCACTCCCGGTCTATGCCTGGGCTCTGGGTGATCCTTCTTGATTTAACCCCTCGGTGTTGATTCTACTCCTTTGCTTCTGTTCAACTTGAAGACCGGATGCTTTATCCTTTCAGAGCCAGGTTTTCCGTGGCGCTGCCAGTTGAGCTGAAAGTTTGACTGGAAGCGAAGGTAGAGTTCAGCCTGCATGCACATATATTTATGGACCGTGGAGTGTCAGCAGGCATGGACGACAGTGACAAAAGTGCAGAAAGGCTTGAAGGCATGCTAGAGCACATAGAGTAAAGGAACATGAAGGGATCACAAACCAACAAGAATTACAGCCCCGCGAAATTATTGACATCTGGAGCTGCAACTTTACCTGATGCCAGATGACGCCCCTGCGGTTTCCTTCACCAGCACACTGCAGGAAAGTTGTATTTGCAGCGCATCTCAGCAGCGCCCATGGATGAAAGGGATTGGCTCTTCCGATAGGCCCATCAAGACTCACAAAGTCAAGCCTGAATGGGATGCGAAACACAGGGCCATACATTTGTTTTCCCACCACTTCTCGCAACCTCAACTCGAACAGCCCTGCTTTACAGAGGCCGCTGAGCTTTGCCTGATGTAGGTCAGGGCCAACAGGTACACTAAGTTGAGATACAGCTATGTATAGCTTGGGCTCGCTACTAGTACGTTGAGGCTCAGGCCCAAACCCGGGGCCCACAGTCTTCACAGGCACATTTGTGCCGTGACGACGGTAGACCCAAAGCAGTTAACTTGCCCTCAGCCATAACAACCCGCCTCAATTGTTCTTCTGACCAAGACTGGACAGGTATGTTACAAAACTAATGCAGTCCCTGGGACATCGTAAGCAGGTAAAGACTATAGGATCTAATCTGGACATCACCAAAAAGTCTTCCTACCTAAGATCCAAGTAATTTGGCGGTAGCCTGCCACCCCTGCAACGATGCACAGAAACAAAAGCTAAAACGTTGGCATTTCTGAAAAATCGCTGGTGTCCCCCAATAAAACACCGAAAAATGGCATCCAGAAAAAGGGACCCATGATTTTAGAAACTGCTATACATCCTGGGCACGGCAAAAGAGCATCGACAGCGCTTGCTTTTTCTTTGAGAACAGGAGGTTGCAGACTTTAATACTGCCATCTCCAAGAACTGAAACCTCCCCCATATGTCGTCTCCAAGAACTGAACAGCTACCCCTATGTCGTGAATATTGCTGAGGCCCCACTAACATATTGCAGATGTCTATTTGGTTCAGGAATGAAGAACATTTGGAATGTTATTGAACAACGAGTCAAGTATCGGGAACTTGAAGGTTTTGTGGTAGGGTTCCAAGTTTAGGGGTGCAGTTCCAAAACGTAATTCCCTATCATCCAGTCGCGATGCGAAGACAAAGCCTCGCATACAGAAGGAATAGCAAGAAATGCCGCATAACCAAAAAAAAATACCCCACCAAGGACTCTAAAACCCTGAACCTAGAAACATGATCCATTGTCTAAACTCCTGAACCCCTAGAATAATCCCCCCTATAATCCCCTATATAACCCCCCTTTAGAGAGTCTTAAACCCTAAACCCCAAACGTCCCACAATCCCCAATATAACCCGCCTTTAAGGAGCTTAGACCCTAAACCCTAAACCGTATCTGATCACCTATATAACCCCCTTTAAGGAGTTTAGACTAGTTCATATGGGAAGAACCCTTACTTGGAGGTCCGTTGTACTTCTAACCTACTTAGCAACTGTAGCTATAACCTATTATAATTCCATAACTACAGTTACCCTAGATATAATTGGGTTATAACTACAGCTACTAAGTAGGTTATAAGTACAACGGACCTCCAAGTAGGGATGCGTCCGCCAGCAACAGCCCGAGGCAGCTGCGCAAGGCCGCACGGGCCTAGCCCTGGCGATCACGATACAAGGTTTGGTATACTCCGTCAGAGGGGGTTATTTAGTTTAGGGTTCAGGATTTAGGGTTTGGTATACTCCTTCAAAGAGCGTTCTTTGGGGGAGTATTTAGGGAACTCAGGAGGGATACAAGGAGGTTCGGAGTCAAGGTATTTTTGGCTAGGGTGATTTTGGAGTCTGGGGTTTAGGGTTTGGGCTATATTTAAAGGCATGGTTTCCGGGTTGACGTTGTTTTGAGGTTCCAGGGTTTCGGGTTGAGGGTGCAGCCGGAAAGTATGCTTACCCATGCTTGGGGAATATGAAAAGATGGAAGCTATTACATAATTTGGGCTTGCAAGTTTAGGATTTGGGGTCCAAGGTTTGTTGAAAATAGGGAAATGAGTCCTTCAAGTAGTCCTCGTATAATGCTCAGGATCTCCTCTATCACAGTTCCTGTAACCCCTGCCCTAAACTCTAAACCCTAAACCAAGCACGGTTCAGTATGGGGATTTCCGAGAATCATGGGATCAGGATCCACCGTTTCATCAGTACCTGGGAAAGGAGACGGCTCCTGGCTCATGTTCAACACCCTAAGCCCTAAACCCTCAACCTTTTTGCCGTTGCACATCAAGCTTCTGGGCCGGTATTAGATTTGTACATTAAGGTACCTTTTGGGGGGGTACCTATATCAGGTTTTCAAGTATTTGAGGGTCTAGTTTGGTCTATTTATGGACACTGGCTCTTGTCTCGTGCTTGCAGGTTCTCTCAGGGATTCCTCTGCAGCTGATGTAAACACCCAGAGGCAACCGCATGTTTTGTCATACAGGGCCGACTTTACTACCCCATGGCCAACTGGTACTTTCCTCAAGAATTGGCATGCTGAAGGGTATGTTGGAGATTCTTCGGGTTCCTCGTGATCTGTCTTCCAAAACGTGAAATACACCAGAGAATCAAATCTTAGACAACCTCAGTCAAAAGTATGTGCCTAGCTTCAAATGCTTTCATGCACCTGTCTCGGGCTTGCCCCTCTGTATGCAGGTGTGAATGGCTGATAGGGTCTAGGGTTGAGGGTTTAGGGTTTGGTATGTAAGAAGAGCAGGAATAGACTAAGCCCGGAAATCTCCTGAACGCTTAACCCCTCAAGTCTACAATAGGGATCAGATCAATGGCTATATATAGCCACACTATGAATATTATCCAACAGTTAATGAGTGGGGGCAGTACCCAAAGGTTATAAATTTATTCGGATACTAGTGGCTCATATACGATACTTCCGACCTCCAAATAACCTGAAGACATCCATACAGAATCGATTGATAACCTTCATATAGCCCCACAAAAAGACCCCAAGACATCCTGTATAACCCATCTCTAATCCCGAACTCCTATAGACACACAGCTTCCATTTCCTTCCTCATCTTTCTTTCATTTGTTGCTCCACTACTGGGACAATACACCCTAAACCCTAAACCCCTAAACCCTAAACCCCTAAACCCTAAACCCCCTAAACCTCTAAACCCTAAACCCTACGTTACCTTCAACTTCAGGGTTCCTCAATGCAATCAATGGCCAGGCAGACGCTGGAGGACGCGGCGCCTGCGGCAAGTGAGCCGACCTCCAAGTCTGCAAGGTAACTAGCTGGGCACGTCTCTGATGATTTAGGGTTTAGGGATTAGGGATTAAGGATTAAGGATTAGGGTTTTGCCATTGGGGATAGGGTTCAGGGATTAGGGTTTAGGGTTTAGGGGAAGTGTATGGGTCCCTTTTGGAAGCTGGATAGGATTCCAGAGATGATAGCGATCACTGTTCTCAATCGGTCCTGTTTTGGCGCCCTTGCAACATGGACGTGGCTGTTCTCCGGCGTTGTTGAAGGAGGCCCAACCCTGAGAAATGAATACGACCTTCGGCAGAGAATACACCACCTTCATAGCTTCAACAAGGACTACTTTAACCAACTTGTGCGACTCGAAAATGGGCAGTAAGGGATACTAGGCAAGACATGATCTTGCTAAGACAACAGGGTCCGTAAGAAACCATAACTATCCGTGCGAACCTTTCTTCTCAAAAACCTCAGCTGCAGATTTGCTGGTCGAAGGTTTCAGCCTGTAGTCTTTGGGTTCAGGGTCGAGGTGTCAGTGGCATTTTAGGCTGGAAAGTTTAGGCATATGTTTCTTTTCTTCGATAAGTATACCAATTTAAAGCCTTCGTGCGGCGAGTTTCATCACAGAGGGTCGAGGATTTGGCTTCAGGATGCACGCGCGGGTTACATGACACTGAATGAGGTTGGAAATCGGGGGTGCTTGCCTCCAGAGATGGGAGGGGTTTGCTCCTTGTCTGTGAAGTGTGTCTTCGACACTACAAACCTGAACTGCGGGGGTCCGCTGCCAAAATCACTTCCCAAGAGTTTTCAACATGTTCGCCACGACAACCTCAAGTGAACCATGAGAACCATATCGCATGGTTGACAAGGGACTTCATATTAGTTTAGGGGAGCTAAAGGCTGATGGACTTATGATTTCGCGTAATTGCTAGATGCCATGCCCGCAGAATTCATAGGGAATCCCTCAGGAAAAGCTGTTGTAACGGCGGCGGTGCTGTGATAAGTCTGGGATCACAGTATTAAGAGTTGAAAAATTAGAGTGCCTGTACCAGAAAAGCTCGCCGGACCTGGTGGCAGTTATTGGCTGCTACTGTCGTGAAGTTGAGGAATCAAGACGCCTCACGCTGCTTGTATGAGATCACTTGCGTGGAGTAAATCCAGTTAGTGTAACCGTCTATCTGGATTCTCAGGTCTTAAGAACATCTGCCATTGCTGAGTCGCGCTGATGATGATTATGATGATGATGATGATGATGATGATGCTGGCGTGGTTCCTACCTTGTGACACCTTCAGCTATACTGATTGCCGGACATTAGAAGGGCAAGAAGAACAGCTGGAGCATAGAAACAGTTTGTTTAACAACGGGCCTTGAGGGGTACCAACTTGATTTGGGAGAAAGTAACATTCATGGGGTGGAGCCTGCGACAGCGTTCCCTGCTTGCGCATCCGCTCAAGCTTGATCTGCGCTGGGCTCTTCTTTTCCTGCTTTCAGGAAGCTGATGAGGAGAGCAAGACAATGGTTCAGGATTCTTGGATTTGGGTCCTAAGACCAAGAGCTTCTAGTATGGGATCTTATAGTAGTATATTATGGTATATATAGAATGTGGCATATGGCTTTGGGTACATTAAAATACTTTCTTGGAGGGACCCAGCGGCTGCCCTCATAGTGAGTGATGGGTCCACTAAGAAGCATCAACCTCTGGACTTGGGCATCCAACACAGATTTTGTGGGGAGTCCTTATGCGAACGCTTGAACCTAACAACAAATCATCTACTTGGGGATCAGTAGGGAACAGGGAATTTTTGATATTCCCTGCTTAGAAGCAGCAAGAATCATTGGAGCTTTGAAGCATAGATCCCAAACCCTAAACCCTAAAACCCTAAATCTTAGACCCTAAAACCATAAGCCCTAGACCCAAAGCACCTCCTTCGTCTTCAGACCAAGGACCCCCAATATTGCTTACTGGTTAGGTTTTAGGGTTTAAGGCTTAGGGTTTAGAGTTTAGGGCTTTGGGGTTTTGGGTTTAGGATGTACAAGGTTACCACAATAGGGGTATATAGAGTTTAGGGTCTGGGGATTAAGTTGCCATAATACGGGCAGACAGCAAATAATGAGGATTCCTTCTAATAGTAACTTGATTTCAGTTCCTTAACAGCAACCCAGTACAGCCATGCTAATCTGCAAATACCCGCAGTAGCTGTGCTAGTACGGGTAGAAATCTTGCACCGCTTCATGTACTCTATACCTTCGTGGGGTCAGATTTCCTCCATCCAACATGATCCTGCTTTAACCGGACCAACAAAATATGTGACCCTGTACTACGTAAGGGCTGACCATGCTCCTAGATTTCAATCTTTTGCAACCTTCCATCGCCTGTTTAATTTTCAAGCGAGGTAGGCATATGTCAAAAGACCAGTCGTACCAACAACAACAATAGCTATAATTGCTATAAGAGGATACAGGTTACAACCTGTTTATACCTTCAATATTTCTTACCTAGCTTTACAGAGCACAATCTAGCGCCCAACTTGAATTCGCCTAAACCCTAAACTCCTAAAGCTTAAACCCTAAACTCCTAAACCCTAAAAAGCTAAACCCTAAACCCTAGACCAGGACACCCAACACCCTAAACCCCGAAGCTGTCAAAATAAGCACTGCTGTCCTCCGCCTTCTTGAGAGGCGTTGGGGTGAAATATGCTGCTTCGAACCTTGATCTTCAAGTCTTTGGACTTGGGACTTGACTTTGAGGAATGTGATTTTGTTTAGCTCAATAAATCAAATACATATACATATACATATATACATATATATGTGAACATGGGCCTGTACAAAAATCAGTTCCTTGTCAGTAACTTTGTTGATTGATCCGATATGCTGCTATCTCTGCATTTTGTTCATGTTTTTCAAAGTTTTGTATAGTGCTTAGCTCCGCTTTTTGTTTTTTCCAACTTAAGCCGCACGTTTCACACCTCGCGGTGCGCCACGACATAACCCTGGAACACCGGGATACTATAAAACCCTACATTACGGTAACTTAATTTGAGCTCCTCCGTAGCAACGCGGTCTTCGGGCTTGACGTTGGGGCGCCGTTGTTCGGCATATACAGACGAAAACCCAAAACCCTAAACACTAAATAGTAATTAGTTTCCATTTTATTTTCCATCTTCCCAACATAATCCCAATACAACCCTAATATCACCCCAATGGGTATCCATGTCCCCTATGTGCCCCAGTGGCGCTGAGGCCCAGGCTGCAGCCCTGGAGACTCTAATACTATGAAAGGTGCGACTCTTAAGCTACCAAGAAATGAATAGTTACAGTAATAACAAGATTCATGATGTTATAAGAGTAAGTGTAGTAACGACAGCAACAATCGTAGGCTGGACAATTATGAGAATAATGCATTGACAAAAGCCTGCTTGTGGGCCAAAACCTCAACTCCTCTTGCATAATCGGCAACTGAAAGAGAGTCAAGCCCTCCATCAACCCCGAAGCACTGGGGTTCGCACTTGTCTGTCGGCCTCTTGTAGGCCGGATGATACGCGAAGGTGTCTTCCTTCTCCCTTACAAGTCATCTCATGACTGGCGGTAATTTTGAAGGTGACTTGCAGCTGTACATGACACGTCGGAAACTTTGTACACTTTTCACGTGGTTCTTAGCACCTACGGGCTGTGTAGAGGTTTACAAGCTTCGCGAAGGGATTCCAAGAATAAGTTGCAAGGGTTGAATTGCTTTTGGCAGACTTCATGCTGAAAATGATTCGGAAACTTCTCAAGCCCTCTTATTGACTGTGCAAACCCCTGGTCGGAGCGGCAAGATTGGATGATTGGTAAAAAGTGACGGTGGTTTGGCTGCCCTCTGCTTCGGATACGAAGTTCAGAAGTGCAGCGCTCTAGGCCTGCAATCAGAGTGAATCAAAGCCGTATGAGCTGTTGTGTAGGGCAAGCATGTTTGCCATAAGGTAGTCTTGCACGCTTGCGGCGAAGCCCCTACTGTCCTTGGCATGTCATCTAATGATCGAACCCTGTCGGAGCCAGGCCCTGTCTGAGCACTTTTCCTTCAAACAAGACCGGACAGATGCTTGCAATCCCTCACAAGTATATGTTCAACTATCCAAAGGTAAGCTTTTCATCCTAAAAACCCGAATGTTAAACACTCAAACACCTGGAGGCATCCTATGAGTACAGGCTGCGCTTCCATGTGCGATCATCGTGTTTAGAATTGCTCTACTGGAGTATTTGTCCACATAGGGGTACTCTGGGTACTGGGGCTGAAAGGAGTAGGTGTTATTCCAACTTATGCAGCTCTCCTCCAGAAACCCTAATCCCTAAACCCTTACAAACCCTTTTTCAAACCCTTATACACCCTGCTAAACCCTTATAAACCCTTATAAACCCTAATCCGTAAACCCTTATAAACCCTAATCCCTTAACCCTTCTAAACCCTAATCCCTAAACCCTTAAAAACCCTAGTCCCCAACCCTAAACCTTTATGAGCCCTACACCCTTATAAACCCGAAACCCTTATATACCCTAAACACCCATAAACCCTAAGCCCTAAGGCCTAAACCGTGAACCCTTGAACCCTAAACCCGAAACCCTAAACCCGAAACCTCGGGACTGGGTGCCAAACAGGATGCCGATGGCCTCCTTGTGCTTGGTCCGCACCTAGGCGCAAGATGGAAGCCCATCCACCCGCTTGGAGGGTCATGGGGACTTAGCAATAATGGAAAAGAAAATGGAAACCCCTATGTATTATCTAGGGTTGAGGGTTTAGCGGGTTTAGGGTTTAGGGGGTTTGGGGCTCAGGATTTAGGGACATGAGGACTTATTTTGTAGGTTAATAACCCCTAGAAGCCATGTAACAACCTCAAGTATTCCCATTATCAACCTACTTACTAAG
>CAJNIZ010020158.1:58960-87481 GCA_905231905.1 Symbiodinium pilosum | reverse complement strand
TGGAGCACTCTTGCGGTTGCGCTTGACCTGAAAAGAAAGCTTGCGACGAAATCTTGCATCGCCTCCTTTTTCGATCCAAATTTGGATCCAAAAACGGGCGATACAAGATTTCACCGCCGCTCAAATTCACTGCGCCTGCCAGCACTTTCAGACCCTGCAGCACGTGCGTGTCGTGTTCGGTTTTTTTTTCCCCGCCGCGTGCCTCCTACTACTACTACTACTACTCCTACTACTTCTACTACTACTACTGTTACTATTACTATTACTATTACTATTACTATTACTACTACTATTACTATTACTATTACTATTTCTATTATTGTTACTATTACTATGGTTTAGGGCCAGTTTCAGGTTGAGGGTTTGGGACCCTAATCTGTCTCTGGCACGAGTTGACTTTGGGAGAGGGGGGCGTTGGTTGCAACAGGCCGAAGACGGCATCCTTCCTAAGCATATAGTCCCCCTTGAGTAGATAGAATATGGGTCATATGGAGATCATTCTGTAATTTACCCAAAGCCATTTTCTATCTACTTGAGGGGGTTTCTAAGGTGACAAGAGCATCTTCAAGCATTCATGCGGTCTGGTATCCCCATATATCAAATATCCCTTTACCATCCCTATATGACCCCCAAAATCCCTGTACCGCTATACTCCTGTAACCTATGCCCTAAACCTTATCTTCCATAGAAGCTGGTTTTGTTCTGGCAGCAAGAACCTGCCCTGCTCCTCTCGAGGCTATCTCTGGGTACTGAAGGACGGGCAGCATGAACTGGGAATAAGGGAACGTATGATATAGGGGTTATGCAGGGCTCACATTTCCCTACTGAGAAGCAGTAAGAGGGGGGGTAGGGAAGTGTACTGAGCTCTGCAGGACTCGGGGTGTCCGTTCGGGCTCTGCAGGTTTCAAAGAAACATTCCTGGCCCCCTGGAAACTGCGGGAAGGAAACATAAATTTGATGATTAGATTTGCTTGGGTCTTATCTAACTGGAGAGCTCCAGGCAACTGTGTGTTGAGGGGTTTCCGATGCACAAGCTACCGCTCAAGTGGGTACAGGTTTTGCTCCTACTTTCCTGTGCAACTGGAAGCTGACTTTGGATTGACACCGGGCTTGCTGAAAGAAAATGGCGGGGCCCGCCTTGAACTTGAGCAGGCATCAGCCTCTGGCAAACAAGCGGCCCGGAGCCATGTACTAAAGCAGTCTTTGTTGTTTTCCGCATCAAGCTCTTCAAGGCTGAGCATGACGTCATTACACAACAGTAACATTACTGTTGCCAATGCAGGTCCGAGCCAGCTGTGTTTTTTGTTTCGACCATCATCCGTGCACCGTCAGTGCTTGACCCAAGATAGGCAGTGGGTGACAGGTAGCCATTAGGTGGATACTCCCCTCCGGCTGAGAGCCCGGCCTTTTCCCCTCATGCAAGAGCGGAGAAATATGGGAGAAGACTACTGTGGTGGGAGGCTTTGTTTACACTCGGGCAGTGGATGCATCACTCGCAAGGACTACGCCTTAGCCATCTCGACCGTCGGCATTCGAGTGATCGTGGTGGCCGGATGCTCAGTACCTCAGTTGTGTTTCTCAAGCAGGCAATCAATAAGCAAAAAGCACTCCACCACACAGACCAGCGCAAGTGAGACCTCTTCAAACCCCCGGTGCAGTTCAAATCTGCGCTACGCAGGTCCCCTGGTTATGGGCTGCGGTCCTCTATTTCCAGAATGGAGAGGCTGAATCCAGGGGCAAGTCCAAAAGCTTCAGCATTCGAGATTCGCAATCTTGTGCGCAATAACAAAGACAAGGCACTGTCTATCGCGATTTTCCTCTTGTAAGCTGCCGCTGATCGTGGCGAGCACGATTCCGTTATGCTGCAGCTAGATTACTGGTGATTCTAGTAGCAGCATCCCTGGCATTTATTTACATACTCCTAGCTCGTTTTAGCGGGATGCTGCAGGTTGACTCTTCGGGTGCAATGCTTTTGTGTTCATGATGTGTTTGTTCCAAGCATGCCCACTGCTTGAGGTCTAATGGTGGGTCTCATCCAAGCCTTGCTGTAATTTCCGGGTGTAGGATTTAGGGTTTAGGGTAGTTGGGCACTCCTGAATCTTTGTGCTGGCCGGCAGTTGGAGGGCACTGGCCTGTCTGCAAGCCAGCTAAAGCCAGCTAGATGCCTTCAGAGTTCTGTGATCCCCACTACGGATCCTCTTGCATCTCCCAATTCAAGTGGGACACTTTCCACAAGAGGGTTCTCCTTGTATACACCCGATAACAATGTAGGCCACATTGGATCCAATTACAATGTAAAGCGCAAAGCTCAACGGCCTTCATCTGCTGCGAGACCCCTAGAACTCCGTAAGGGCTCAGGACAGATCTGACACCCATGCTGCCATCAGCTGCAACAACAGCAGGCAACTGTTGCAATTTCTCAAAGTACTTGTTTCGGTTTGTACCGGCCTCAAAGATGGGCATGCTCTCTACAACTGCCATATGAGCCATAAACTCCTAGTATCCCCCTGAATCACCCCTATAGTAGTCCCCTATATAATCCCCTATATAACCCCCTTTAAGGAGCTTAGACTATAGCTCATATGATGTGACCTTTCCTCGTAGCCGCTGTTGATGAGCGTGGTAAAATTTTGAGAGCCTCATCTGTCAATCTTAAAGTGGTTATTTATCCGAACCCAGCCCTGAAACCTACACCTCAGACCCCAAGCCCTACGCCCTACGCCCTATATTCAAAATTGCCTCTCCTAAACCCCTAAGCTGACACCCTGAATCCAAAACGCTAATCCTAGTAGGCCGAAGTCAGCTTCATTGCGGCAGGCTGCTCTGTTCGCCTGCTTGGCGCTGCTGCTTGTAGGCGGAGTAGGGTTTCAGGTTTTAGCTCAGGTGTAGGGCGCAGGGCTCATGGAACCCTGAAAATCCTACAAACAGAGCCGTGGTTATTGAAAAGTTGCAAAGATCTTTAGGAGTTCATAGGGCTAAGTAACCCCAATTGTATGTGAGGCGAGAGGGGGATTGATTGCAGGGAAGCTAAAATTTCTTTCGGAATCTAATGACGTCTTCTGCGATGCTTCCTTGGGTTAAAGGGCTTCGAAAATGGAGCGAAATTCTGGCCGGCTTTTGAGCATATGCTATTTCATACACCGATGGTTCTGAAGCTTGTTCTTCTTGCTGACGGCTGGGAGAAGCGTGCAGAAAAGCAGCCAAGAAAGCAGTGAAGTATGACTGGCACTCCTTGCCATGAAGCTTGCTGAGAGGCTGGTTTAGGGTTCAGGGTTTAGGGTCTAGGGGTTGGGGCATATGGAGTTCCACATTGGTTTGTTGGGGGGAGGGTTTTCCGTGAGGACCACCAGGGCAGCAACCTTCAAAGTGAATGTCAATGAAAGTACTTGGAATCAAATAATGAGCCCCTCCGAACACCAAATACTAGATATTTCAGCCATTACATAATATTACTATAGGGAGCATTATTATAGGGGGTTGATTGTTTGGGGAGGATTTATTTAAGATCGCAAGGGGAACTGATCAGACAACGCAGCGGCTTTATGTTTCTTGTCCGTTGTACTCTCAACTACTAGATATCCAACAATTCGATATTGGTATCATTAATAGTTTCCTTCGCGGCGGTCCAGATAATGCCTAAACCCTAGCAGCAGCTTCCATTTCATTCTCCATGTTATTTTCCATTTCGTTCTCCAGTATGCCGGCACCCGAACCCTAAATCCTAAACCCTAAACCTTAAGTTAAATCTAAACCTTATATCCTAAACCCTGATCCCTAAGCCCTAAACCCGTTGGAGCGCAGGGGCCTGTCTGGCGTGCCTCGCCTGCGCGCACATGACGGAGCTTACCAAAGCCGCAGCCTGCATCCAGCTGCAGGGGGGCCCAGTTCGTGTTGAGGGTGTAAAAGATTTAGGACTTAGGATTTAGGGTTCAGGATTTAAGGTTTAAGGTTGAAGTTTTAGGATTTTGGGTATAGGATTTAGGGTTGAGGGTTGAAGGTCTACTTACAGGTAGGGAATGTGGGACTAATACTCCTGATATAAACCCTGAACAATATAGTCCCTTATTCCCTACTAACCCCCAGTACGTTTGAGATTGGGGTTCAAGTTTCGAGGGCTCAAGGTAAAGCTCTATGCACTAACCAGGATCTTCAGGTTTAAGGTTTAGAATTGAGGGTTTCGTGTTCAGGCTTCAAGGTCTAGGGTTTAGGGTTTCAGGTTTCGGGTAGGGAGTGTAGAGGATGGGTTTTAGAGGCGCGGGTGTCAGGTTTAGAGCGAAGGGACTGCGGTTAGAGGTTCATGGCTCGGGTTAAGGGTTCAGGTTAGGTCAATCACCCCTACAGTAATAGCCACTAGATATAGAGACTATATACCTACAATAGTCCTTGCATTACTGGGTGAGGGATTAACCTACGGTTCAGGGCTTAGTTTTCAAGGCTAGACAGGAGGTTTGTGTGAAGTGGGGTCTGTGTTTGAAGGTCGGGATCCTGATGATTGCATGGAAGGATCATATTTGGTAAAACTCAAACAAGACGAGGAGAGCGACAAACCTGTCAGTGTACAAGGCTTCGAGTTGTTTTTAGCCTAGGGGCTTCCGTTGAGGCTGAAAGGTTTAGATATCAGGGATTTGGATTAATAGCTCAAAGGTTTAAGGTATTGCGTGGGGCCTTGGGTTTATGAGCCCCGGGCTCACCATCTACATTAGATGCACGTAGAACATCGTGTTTCCTCCTGCTAGTTTATTTCTGAGCACTGGGAGGCCCTGCATACCCGGGAGATGAATGTTGGATAGCCGGCATCAGGTTTTCTGTAGCATCTCCTTAGGCTGGAGGAAACTTGGCGATCTATGATGCGAAAACGAAGTTTATATGAGCTATAGTCTCAACTGCTAGTATCTCCCTCAATAACCCCTTTCATACTCCCCCATATTATCCCTTGTGTAACCCCCTCTGAGGAGTTTCGACTACAGCTCATATGATGCCCATGGCCTGCCGTCATAAAAGTCAGATTCTGCACAGTAAGGCAACCACGCTTCTGACCTTCAACGTTTGAAGTTCAAGCAGGGTGCCAAATTATTAGAATAGTGGGGTAGTACAGGACACGTGTGTAGAAGGCCTACCTAGAATCAGTTTATCCCCATGGTCCCTCTACAAGCCTCTGGGCACCTAATATGGGCACTTAGGCGCCTTAGTGGGTTCCAGGGTCTAGGCACCCTTAAGGGTACATATAGGATAGGTGTGAAAGGATCCCAGGGTTAAGGGCCCTAAACCCTAAACCTTGAACTACTAGGGGACCCATGGTCTCAACCTTGAAAGAGCAAGACCCGAGGTCGTGCAAGTGCGTGTTGTCCACGCCGCTCCTGGCTTTTGGGCCACCTGTGGTTCTTGCGACGCTGGCCTCAGCCTATGGGACGCGAGTCCTCCTTAAGTAGATAGAATGTGGGGTAGATGGGGTACACTACGATTACTATGATGTTGAGCAAATGCATATTCTATCTACTTAAGGGGGACTATACTTGGAGCGCGTGTGTGATTGTGTGTGTGTGTGTCTGTTTGTGTGTGTGTGTGTGTGTGTGTGTGTGTGTGTGTGGGCGGGTATGGGCGTGGTAATGTAGACTCCTCAAACATGTCCTGTTCTTTTTCCCCACCTGGCATAGTTCTAGGCAGACAGTTTTGACCTAAAGTTGCGACTTAGAGTCTGGATTTCAAGTATTCACGGCATTTGGAATGTGCTTGCCCTGAAGATCAAAATGCTCCTCCATTTTCACATGTGTGACTCTAACCAGATGATGTCTCGGTTATTGGGAGCGGCTGTTGTAGGATCTACCGATTTCTCAGGGAATTCATGTAGTATGGGAAGACTTCTCTTCCAGTGTTACCATTGGGGACAGTGTCCATGGTACGCTTCCACACCCTAGATCCGAACCCCTCCACGCCCCACCCCCAACTACTGGGTTGCTGTTAANNTATACCCATTATGGTAACTTGATCTAAGTTCCTTAACAGCAACCCCAACTACGCCTCAGGACGAGACTGTGCACCACTGCTTTCATGCTGCGCTGCATACAGGTGTCTTCTGCAGGCCCTACGGGCGGCCGGCGGTGGATTGAGGGCTTTAGGGATTATCTAGCGTTTAGGCTTCCTGCGTGGTTGGAATGTAGGTTTTAGGGATGAGGGTTTAGAGAAAGGCTTGCGTTGCCCGAAGTCTGACGCAGAACATTCAGCACCACATAACGCCGATGGTTCCTCGATGTTGGGGTGCTGAATACGCAAGCCATTACGATGGGCCAGATATCTTCCAACTAGGGTTTAGGGATATTCCCTCCATAGTGGAGAAGCACACAGAAAAATGCAAACAATACATGCGAGTTGGGGATGGATAGTGAGTGATACATGGGTGCGGGGTTTACAGTGACTCTGCTGGCCGTTAGTAGGGATTGAAGGAAAAGAATACTTGGAAGCTACTGTAGAGTTTAGGACGGTTAGTAGGAAAGGAAGGAACGGGGAACAAAAATGGAAACTTCCAAAGGCTAGCATGTTGCTGTGAGTAGTAATCCTTCCGGAAGCCCTTCACTTCGAGCATCAGCGGAAACACTTGGACCTCCTCGGCTTTTCAAAGACACGCCTTCATGTTGGGGTTTCTATGCAATTACATAGACAGTCAAGGTGACCAAGTCTGTTTGAAAGCCATCAACCTTGTGAAAAGACACTAATGCTGCTGCTGCTGCCGGCAAGGTCTGTATAGGAAGAAGTTCTCGCCCGCCTACAGAACACTCCCATTATGCGAAAGACCCCGGACCTAAGCCAAAGTCATTGACTTTCGGACCCGCCTCACACTAACAGCTTACCTGGTCGTCAGGTATCTACTACAACCACCAGCAGCGTCAGTTGAACTTCAACTGTGGGCAGGCAGAATGTTGACTAAAGAAATTAGCAGGGATGGCAGTGTGGGGTATAATATGCATGATGTGGGGCGAACCCTGGGCTCGCACAGTCGGCCCCCTGCTGATGCGCATTCGGGCAGTTTCAGCATTTCCACTTTTTGAACACCTGTTTTCAGACTATAGCCCCCCTTAAGTCGATAGAATATGGGTTATGTGGGGATCTTATTTTAATTTGCCCAAAGCCATATTCTATCTACTTAAGGGGGACTCTATATGCGCGCATTGAAATTCAGCACGCGAAGAAGAATCCTTTAATTAAGTTGTGCAAAGTGTAATGGGACGCTTACGCATTTCCAATGGTCGTTCTTGCGAAGGGTGTCAGAGTCAATCTTACTTTCAGCACAAGCTTTTCAATATCCTAAACCCTAAGCCCTCAATGAGCCATGATTCGTATGTCATAGGCGGCTTTGGTATCTTAATTCTGAAAATTCCCAACCCTAAACGCAAAAACCTGAACACCAGACCTTAAATCCGTTCCGTGTAATGCAAGTTTCTTCCAGCGAGAGTAAGAGGATATCCTGGCCGCGATCAAGGGCCGCAAGCCCTCAAAGCATTTGGTTACTGTAGTGGCCTATCCCCGAACGTAGAGGCCTGTGATGTAGGTTTGGTGTGTAGGGATAGTATAGTGGAGAATCAAATCAACACAAGAATGCTGGGCTTATGTACTTAAACCCTAAACCCTAAACAATATACAACCTTGCGTTCACGCAGACGTAAAGTCCGAGGGGTGTAAAAAAAAATATAACCCATTATAGTAGTTTCCATGTTCTTTTCCATTATCCCCATATAACCCCAATATAACCTTACTGGCGGGTTTTGGGAATGATCGTTGGAAAGAATATGGGGCGGTTCCCAAAATTGGGAGTTCTTTTTTTGGGGGTCCTTGCGTATATTAAGGATTATAGCATTGGGGGTCTATATTGGGGTCCTCCATTTAGGGAAACTACCATGTGGTCCTAGATTCTAGATTTAGCGTGGTACTCGCGAGGGCCTGGATCGCAGGAACTCAGCGTTTGCCAAGGTGGTTTGCCAAACGGCCAATAGACCCATATCTTATACTGGTGCTTGAGGGGGAGACAATTCTTTTGTGGTATAAACTTCAAATTGTGTCGGCATGGTCAGAGCCATTTTCAGTCCAGCTTGAGCACGAGTCTGCGAAACGGTGCGTTTGAAGGGGTTCAGGGTTCAGCGGGAATACAAGGAAAGTCGAATCACCTTGTCGCCATCACTCAATGTTGCTCGTAGGTAGTACCCGAAAACCGCCGAAAGTCATAATTGGAGAAGGATGAAGGTCTTATTCGGAGATGGGGCATATGCTGAAAGGAAACGGATTGGACATTTCTTTTGAGGTTCGGCAGGCAAGCTGTATGAACGCGTGCACCCAACCTTTTTTAGCTGCAAGCTTCGGACCCGACGAGTAGGAAGCCGGGTATGACCAAAAGAGCTCAGGTATCAGCAAGGTTTAGAAGACAAATTAAGACCTTCAAGCATCTGCATCCCCACTGACAACCCAGGCCGATAATGCAAGCACCTTCTTCTGAACACCCACAATTTGAAAGCTCCAAGGACCCTGAGCCCTACACCCTAAACCCTATCTCCTGCAGAGGACCAGTGCCCTGCCAATCTGGTACTGTTCCTCTGTTGGTTGGCGGTATTCCTTTGGACGCCCTGGCGCACGATTACGGGTTTAGGGTTTCGGGCTTGAATTTTAGGCGTAGCATTTTGGGATATTTTGGGATCAGGGGATGTAATGGGATTACACACTTGTCGCCAGGTCATCTCAGGATCGCTCCCACTTGTGCATTGAATTTACATTGCCTCCAAGCAAAGGTGTTGGCTTACTGGCCCGCATTCGCTCCCCAAAATACGCCCAATAAGTAGACCCTAGGCCCCAAGCCCTAAACCAACTTTTTTTTGGAAACCCTATAATCCCTGAACCTTAGAAAACCCTATATAAACCCTATATACCTATACATCCCCAAAAAGGTAACCAACGTTTTTGGGAAGCCCTGAGCCCTAAACTAAGGATGGATAGCACCATCACAGCAAGCTGGGAGTTTGCCATCGCCTACCTTGCCTCAGCAGCCTGGCTAGATTCCTGGAGGGCCCAAATACGATTCAGGGTTTAGGGTTTAGGCTTGAAATGAGGATTACCTCCTGCATGATACTGATATCCCTAGTATGATTTCAGGTTTAGTTTCTTCATTGAAAGGTATTTGGCGCCCTGGATTCCGGAGTACTGTGCAGAGTGGTAGCTTCTTCGGGGTAGGGTTCAGGGCTTGTGGCTCCCAGACACCGTTGTAGCTGTTGCTTCTATGCTATGATCCTCAGAAGGCAGCAAGAATGATGATTCTTGCCAGGCGCATGTATGGCAAAGCACGTAGAAGCCTGTTATGGGAGTGGAAGCAGGTGATGCGAAAAACTTTGTTTGATACCTTTGGCAGTGTGGCAAGGTTTTTTTTAAGGAGTTTCATTGCGAGCGCCTATAGGGCTCTTCAGGAATATGGGTGTGTAAGTCTTGCGTGCATGTCCACCTGCAGAGCCGCAAAGGCACACCCTACCTGCATGAGCCCTAAACACTAATCATACCAAACTCTTGCCCAGACATCTGTGCATGTTTCCCAGAAGATCCAGAAAGCATATTAAGCCTACACTCTGTTCGGTCGTGCAGATGCCCAAGCCTTTCATTGATCAAGTTTTGCAGCAGCCTCCGCTGCTTAGAGGTTTCTGCATTATTCCTTAGGAGGACCCCCCACTATTATGGATAATAGGGATTATATCAGGGTCCTCGTATATTCCTATTATACCACTATTACAGGGTGGGTCCTCCTAAATTATTCCTTTTGGGGTCCCTCATGGCGGCCTGGTTAGGGGCTATCCTGTGTGAATTGCATCATGGGCCGTGATTAGGTTGGATCTTTCGATTATTTGCAAGTTTTGACGTTGTTTGAAAGCATTGCCCATTTACAGTGTTGTGGCTCCTGCTCTTTCTTCCTGAACGTATTCATATGAATCTTATTGAGGTATTCTCAATATTATGAGTCGTATTAGTAGTCTTAGTACTGGTATTTTGGGTAGTACCCTATCTTCACAGCTGAACCCTAAACCCTAAACCCCCTAAACCCTATCGTCTGGCAAGCAAACTTCAGGTCTGGTACATAGTTGGCGGCGTGCAGGACATGGCCAGTCAGAGCAATCCCCTCCCCCGAATGGAAATGGCAAACATTCCTAGCATTTCCCTGACTTGACCATGGTGTTGTTGGGGGGAGGGTTGGGGACCCTAAGCCCTAAACCCTATATCCAGGTGGAAATTGCATGGGAGTAGGGGGCCGATGAGGAGCATTGCCTTCAGGATTAAGCTGCCAGCAGGTGACAACCTATAGCCGAAAGCTAGCCTCTTCGACTGGCCGGTATTTACATGGCCTTATTGGCATGCCCCAACCCTAGACCCCACCCAAAGGATGAAATACCCGCAAAAGCTTTAGCCAGCTTCTATGCGGACACTGATTTCACATGACTCCAGCCTACTCATGCAGGAGCCTTATGATTTCAATAATGGAGAACCAAATCCAAAAGAGGAACATGAATTGGAATGTGGATTTGCAAACGCTTTTCTGGGATTGTATGTAGCAGGCTTGGGTGTATTCCAGCATTGTAAGTTGTAAGTGGCCAATACTGAAAATAGGCTTCCACATTGCAATCCTGAGCATGTAGGGTACGGATAGAGTAGGAGGTCTGGATGTTGGGCGAGGATTGGGCCATCGTTCAGATCAATACCCAACTTTGAACTAAGACAGGAAACATGGAGCGATCCCTATTTAGGCTAACAACGTATCCTTACAACATGGAGGGAATGAGATAGTCTTACTTTCTAGCAGAGCATCCGCACTTCATCTTTCTGCTTCTACAACCCCCGCAGCACCGAGCCTGAAAGTGAACACATGGCTATAGAATCTTGTTGACTGATAATTTCGTTTTTGGTACTTGGGGGGTGGGGAGGGGGGGTGGGGGGCGGGTGGTGGCCTAAACCCTAAAATCTAAACTCTAAAATCTAAACCCTAAAATCTAAACCCTAAACCCAAAAATCTAAACCCTAAACCCTAAAATCTAAACCCTAAACCCGAAAATCTAAACGCTAAACCCTAAAATCTAAACCCTAAACCCTAAACCCTAAACTAAACACATTTGATCAACTTGGAGCTGGAGGCCAACAGTCTGATTGCAAAGCGAGTGGGTTTCAAATTCTGGTGTTTCTGAGGGTTTAGGGTTTAGGGTTGAGGGTAATTCTGGGTGTTTCTGAAACTTATTAAGGTTATATTGGCTTGCTTGGGATAATGGAAAATAAAATGGAAACTACTATTTAGGGTGTAGGGACCCAAAATCGGAGTTTTCTGGGTAGGCCCCTGGGATATTTGATCTTTTCCCTAATGGCTTTAATAAGGGACCCTATTACTATACACCAATGTTTTTCAAAGGGTTTAGGGGCCAATCCAGTTGGTTTGTTATGGGCATTCCAATCATGCAACAGTGTGTCCTTAGCAACTTCAGTGGTTGTTGGCAGTTCATGGTAGTTTTGAGGGACAGATTCTCCAGCTATTGCCTCAAGTCTCCCCAGAAGAATTGAAAGTATGTCTCACGGATGTTGTGGTTGTGCGTGCATAACCCTAAACCTTAAACCCTAAACCCTAAACCCCCTTACAAAAACAGCTTCTTGGCCTTGTAGCCGCAGGCTGATTTACCTATGATTTGTCTTACATCCCAGCATGAGGGTTTAGGGTTTAGGGAGCACCCGGCGGAAAGGTTTAGGGTGTCCGTGTTTTGGGCGTGTTCAACAAAGAACACCAACAACTGATAGCAAGAACTAATTTTTATCGAGCCAGCATGGAAGAATGAAAGCCTTAGTATCCAGCTAGCCACTAATTCCCCCGGCCCCACCTAATAATGAACCGCCCAATATGGTACCATTAAACATTAGGGGGAGGGGGTTATGATTAGGCGGAGGTGATGCTCAAGCTGTTTTTCCTAGCACCCCAAACTTGCAAACCCCAAACCCTGGAACGCTGCAAGAGGAAGACGTTTTTAGCGCTTCTGAGGTTCCCCACCTGAGCTGTAGTTTAAACTCCTTAAAGGGGGTTATATACGGGATTACATGGGGTATTACTACAGGGCTTATTAAGGGGGATACTAGGAGTTTAGGCTACAGCTCACTTGAGCCAAGCATGCACTACTTCAAGTCCCAAGCAAGAGGAGCGTCCAGCTGAAAGACAACAAGAGCGGCAGAGGGCACACTGCGTGATGCTTGGAAAGTTGCTCTGGGCCGCCCGGATGGCAAGCATGGAGGATGTAGGCCGCAAAGTTCGGACGTGCGCGCAACCGTGCATGTATGTGATTGTGTGCGTGTATATAAACATAGCTATATCCTGTGGTTCCTCAGAATTACTGTTAAGGATAACGTCGTTGCTTTGAAATATGGCTACCCAACCACAACCATTCAAATGCCGATCAAAGAGTCCGCTAGGATTGGATCTATCATTCTGGGGGCGCCTTGGACCAGAATCCGTCAGCCCATGAAGTTGCATTGTATCTGTCTAAACGTTACAACATAATTCGCCGCCACTTCACTACTACCCCTGTGACCACTGCTGTTGCCCTGGCAATGGCTTCTGCTACTCCCCTCCTCAATCATACAAAAACACCACCACTACTGCACATTCAATCTAGTGCCTACATTGGCTATGTCAGGACACAGATTAGCCAAGCCAGGGTTTAGGGTTGTGGGATCTATGGTACTCGTAATGGAGGGAAACGACTTTCAGTCGGACCAGACTCGGTTAGATTGGATTGGTAAGCTTGGCTCATTCATTGTTACTGAAGCAGCTACCACAAGACTTACTCAGAGGCCAAAACAGTTACCAATATTATCGTTTATTATGGTATATAATAGTATATTCTAGCCGATATAATTGCCAATATTATGGTTCCATATTCCTTATATAGTTATATTAAATAAGCAGGCTGGCAAACCCCACCTCAAAGAGGGAAGGATCGAGCCGAAGCCCTTCAATCCTGAACAATCATCCCAATCCCAAGGCCGTAAGCCCTGACTCTTAAGCCCTGAACCCACGGTTGAGGCGCTGTTCCGTTATCACTTCGGCACGATGGTCAAAGCGGCCATGATCATTGGAAACTTTCCAAGACGTGCTGGGGTTAAGAGTTCTGGGCCCATTTTTTTGTGTTTGGTTTGGATTCAGGTGAGCAGATGAAGCATGGGTGCTCCTAGTTCCAAGTGAAGTAACCCTTTCTGCGGCCTTTTCGCCTTGGTTTTGGGGGCGTCCTGTCGGAGATGGTGGTAAACGTTTAGTACACCAAAGCTTAACCTATGCCCTAAATTTATCCCCACAGACTGGCCCAAAAATTCGGTGTCCCCTTTTTGGGGGTCCCCAGAACCAGTGTCATGGGGGTCAATATTGGGGTTCCTCTATTTGAATTTCTGTGGTAGAGTAGTTTTCAGAAAGCTACTATACCACATAGACTTTCTCGGAAGAACAAAATACCATCTTGATTACAAGTACAGAGCTGATTTAACCGGCGTAAAATCCTTGTGCAGTCCAATGCTTCCACAATCGCCATGTGCCAAGAACTGTGTCACATGCATTGGCCCACTGAGTGGCATCTGTGTCATGAGTACACTGAAAGTAGATTTCATAAACGCCCGTCATATTGCCAATATTCTAGACTGTTGCTGGGTGGAGGCACTACCCAACCTAAACGCTTAACCCCTTTCCTAGAAATGGCACCCCAAATTCCTTCTACCTTGCCATGTTCTTTTCCATATGGTTCTTAAGTGTTGGGGAAAAACGTATACTTATCATTATTGTTTCCCCAGTTATAGCAGTACGCAAGAAATGCAAGGATTCCTCCGTCCATTTCGATTTCTGCTTGGCACCCTCACGGCTGCAGCACCCCGGCCACTGGCGGTTGGCTGTTTATTAAGGGGCACGCTAGGGTGTGGGGTAGCACAGGGTTATGTACGTACGACCTTTAGGGTCTAGTTGGCCCTTGTTGGGTAGTATAAAGTCATAGATTCTTACATATGGAGCCTAGCAGCCCAATTAAATTCTAAAGCTTTTAGAATTTCACCCCCAAACCGTAAGAATAGCCTGACATTTCAATAGCTAGCTGGCTTAGACGCAAAGATCCCCAAGGCCTTTCCAAGAAGTTAAAACCTTTAAAATCTTCGGAATTGAGCATGGCCGTGTGATTTAGATTAAATTTTTTCGCTCTTAAAGACTTTGGCGCTGAACTTCCAAAAATCATTAGAATTCAAGTGGTGGCCTGATGCGACCAAAGATTGATACTGTTAGTCCTGCATCACTCAAGCACCTTCAATCTCGGGAATTGTAGTACTTTAGTATACTAGGGTCAGGCAAGATTGCTAGTAATAACAGCATATAACCCAAGTTTCCATGTCATGTTCCAGTTGATTTTCCATTTGGTTCTCAGAGTCTCCACATTGGGGGGTATTATCAGGATTATCCCTAAGCCTAAAGCCCCGTTCAATTTCAGGAAGAGCCGGCTTCGACTTTGGAGTTTTGGCTGGAGCTTTGTGTTTGGTATCAGGGCTGGCTGCCTAGAGATGTAAAACTGAGACCCTAAACCTTAACCCCCAAACCTTGAACCCTAAACCCTAGACCTTAAACCCTGAACCTTAAACCTTAGCGAGATTTGAACTACCTGGCTAGACGGCGACATGGTGCTGTTTTGCTCAGAACGGGATTTTACTGTGTCTTTATTGAGGTTTATATACGGACAATGGAAAAACAAAATGGAAGCTACTAACTTAGGGTTTTGGGTTTAGGGCTTGGGTATTGCCCCCACCCTGCAAAAGTCGATATGTTATTAGGGGTCACATCAAGGGCTGGATGTATTTATTATATATATATAGAGTATCCAACTCTTACAGAACAACCTATTGATCACCAAGTTTGACTCGGCACTTGCTGGGATGCTCCTCATTGCGGGTCCTTACGCCTTGATATAAAACTTGCAAGCTGAGGCACGGATAGATCAGAACGTCCTGGGGTCCTTCATTTCCCTCTGCTGTGGCTGCTTCTTGCCTGAATTGTTTGTAGAAATTCAGGGTTACGGTCCTGGACTCATGAGAGAAGCGGTTTGGCCATAAGTTTTCAAATAGAATTTTGGGAGATTCTGCAGAGATTCATAGACCTTCGACCGTAGGCCTTTCCAGGTTGCATAGAGTGAGATGATTGCAGCTGATGCGGATCACCGCGGGTCACAGGGCATACTTGCTCCAAATAAAGCTTGGCCAGGGGCAGAATCATGTCTTGATTTTATCTTATTTTCGGCAAAGAAGTGTTCATATACCATAATATACCATAAATAATATACTATGATTTCCAAGTACCATCAATGTTATGGTATTTAGGCCCTAAAACCCTATTATTTGGGTCCTTGGACCCTTAGGGTGAGGAATAGTAGTGTTCACGTTACTTGATCCCACACGAGGTCCAGAAACTAGGCCATTTCACTGACAGACGCCCCTCGCAACTCCTCCTCCGTGATGAGAATGTGCTATAGGTAGCATGCCAGGCTGTGCGAAGGCAAGGGATGTTCATCGGCAGAGGGCTGGGCTCATTATAGCAGATGGGATCGACTGATTTTGGTTTCATGCATGACCGCACCGACCCAAGGCATAGTGGATGTCTACGAAAAGCACTTCGAGAAGTTCTCCGCGAACGCGTACATTGAGGTTTCTGACCAGAGAGGAGGGTCCACTGTGTGGGAATCATGTACTTCAAGAATTGAAGATTCCTGCAACAACACAAGATGTATCCATGTCCTTGTGATTCCAAATGAGGTGCAACTTCATTGTATTTCCTACGTTCTAAGATTCTACTTGCGACACATATCTTGGCAAACCCATATAAACCCTACCTGAACCCTGGATGTCCGACATATTCTGGAATACACAGCAAAAGAAATGGGCAACCACCCTGGAAAGGAAGGACATACAGATCATAGAGTCGTCTCCTTGGCAGGTAGCGCTCTCCCAAGCTCAAAAACCCTGTAAGCTCAAGTTTTATTAGTGCGCAGAAAAATCCATGACCCTAAAACCCAAATTCCGAAACCCTGAAGCCTAATCTCTTATCCCCAAACATCAAAACCTCAAAGCCATACCCTAAGACCCGAAGAAATCATCGCCTCGCAGGTAGCGCTTTCGGCGGAGCCTCTTTGGAGCGCTACTAAGAAGGCAGGAGTTTGGACTGCGACTAAATGGGGCTTTGTAAATGAGGAGTCCCTCTCCCGGCTTATAACCCTAAACCCTAAACCCTATATACGCAATGTACAAGCTTAAATGATTACTTATATTACGGTCCTGGCTTCCTTATGTGCTTAGGCTATGCGGTACTTCAAAGGACTTCACAATGATATCCTAATCACGTAGCTTTCCCTAGCAATGAAGTCCTCCACCCCGTTTCATCCCCATGATACACATTCACATTATGTAGATATACTAAGATGGGAGCTTGTTTTTGCGGCTGGGGGTTTTGTTAGCCCTAGACCCTAGACAATGCAGTCGTTTCCCCTTTTCTTCCCGACTCCCCTTCAGAAGCCCTGAGCCCTAGACCCTAACTAGTAGCTTCCATTTTCTTTTCCATTATCCCAATATCACCCGAGGCTTTGTAAGGAAGACGACCCGAGTCTTCGGGTTTTCAAGCTGCTGTTAGGGTTCAAGGTCTTGAGTGAATGGTTAGTGCTTGAAACTTGTTCCTGCTTGCCAGTTATTGCGTACCTTTATTTCAAGCCACAAAACTCCCCAAACCATAAACCCTAAATCCTAAGCCCCTAAACCTTAAACCCTAAACCTCAGCTGTCTTACTTTTGGGCCCTAATAGGTGACCCACGTCTTGAGAAAGCTTAAGCTCTCAAACCCTACGTGAGCCCAAAAGATGCTGGGGCTTTTCCTGCAGCTGACGTAAAACTGGTTTATAGGGTCTAAGGTTTAGGGTTTAGGGTTTAGGGTTTAAGGTTTAGGGTTTAAGGTTTAGGGTTTAGGGTTTAAGGTTTAGGGTTTAGGGTTTAGGGTTTAGCTCACCTGACCTTACCCTAAATGGTGGTATTTTTAGAGAATAGTACCAAAAGGGCCTGAAATTGGGAAGTGAATTTTTTCTAAATTACCCCCGCATACATATGCCGCATGGGTAGATAGATATGTGTATGCACATGACTAGCTCCTTGAAGGGGTCTGGGGATTTGAAGGCCAGCGAGATCAGCCATCTTCAAGTGACCGCTGCCACTCAGCTGGCCTGCGCTCGACGTCCTAAACTAAACATTAGGACTTATCCGTGTGAAGGGCTTAAAGGGGGTCAGAAGGAGACATGTAGGATGCAGATGGCCTAGGGATTGCAAAAATGAGGGGCCTTATTCTAGCACATTGTCAGATTTTTGGAAAGTCCCGCATGGAAACCCTTCAAATGAGCTACACATTCTGCACAGGGTATTCAGGGACAGAGAGGGAGACTGATAGGGCTAACTAGGGTTTATGGTTTAGGCCTTGGGCACACCACCTGGCGCTAGGTAAGGAAAGGGAGGATGCATTCTCGCGTTGTCCTTTCTTTCTCTAGACTCTAGACTGCTGCAAGCGCACCGCTCCGAAACACCTTTGTAGGTAAACGGGCAAGAGCCGCCAACCCTCAAGCACGTAGAAGGCTTAATGAGTGATTGGGGGGACTGATGACCTTAAGCCATGTAGCAGTGCCTTCAGATACTTGGCTTGGCATCCCCATCTCGTGCCTGTACAGCCGCAATACACCCTAACCTACACAACAACCTAAACTGTAGTGCTAGACCCTAAACGCAAGGCCAAGAGTGTTTTGTGATTGAGCTTGAAAGCCTTTTGAGGCGGGATCGCTGAATGGCACCACCTTTATCTTCCAGCCTCACCACCGCAGATGTGTAGGAGGGGGAGCAGCAGCAGCATCAGCAGGAGTAGTAGTAGTAGTAGTAGTAGTAGTAGCAGCAGCAGTAGTAGCAGTAGTAGCAGCAGCAGCAGCAGCAGTAGCAACAGAAGAAGTAGAAGGTAGTAGAAGACGATCAGGGGTATGACAGCCCCCTTTGTAGAAGGCAAGATTACATTGTCCTTTTGGCGGTTATAGTCGGTACACAGGTTATTACTAAATTTAGGCATTGAGAGGTGCAACTCGTCTCGTGCTTTAAAACTTTCATTGGCTATGTCAGGGATGTGCAGGACTTCATGAGATGGATGATATGGCATGTCAGGGTTGAAGCAAAGACTGTTGACCACAGCTCGAACAGCAACGACGAAGCACAATATTCTGCTGTCGTTACGCACGTTTCTTGTGCCAAAAGAAGCAACGTTGCATTCACATATGATTCTTCCCATCAGAACTATACTGTGGAAGCTTGTCAGGAACATCTTAACCCCATCAGAAAGAAGACGTTTCACTACTTCGACCCTCAGAAGCCAAGGTTGATCTGCGGAGCTGTGGTGTGGTGGACAGGATACTTCATCGTCTACTTGCACCTCATCTGAGCAGTTATGAGGCTGAGGACATAGTAGAAGAAATGTGGCGCCATCAACAGGAGGCAAGGATACACGGATACACTGAATGCCATGTGCGGTGTCAAAAATGCGCATGGGTAGTTTTCAATCCTCTTGTAAATTACCTATCATGAGGGTTTTACTGAGGGTACATGAGGGGGACACCGAGTTGAGAATTGCTCAGATCCATATGCCTGGAGAAGAGCACCCATGTTTGTTTTGCAGCTCTGCCAGGAAAATTCAACCTGTCGACTGAGTATCCTGTTTTGGGCTTAGTGTTTTGTAGCCAGGTCCGTGCAGCTTGCTGTCTAGGAGTCCGGACCCAGCTTCTAGTCCCAGGTGACATGTTTAATGGTGGTTAGTATGGAATCATGGAATATAACCCGCATATAACCCCTACATAAATAGGTGGTTGTCAAAATCATGGTCCCTTTGGATCCCTATTACAATACGGCACCTAATATTTAGGGTACCCAAAAAGGGATCATAATTTTGACAACCACCCAAATAAGTTCCCTGATTTAATGCTGACCTCCAGTAAGTATTTCGATGCCTCCTGCCAGGGCAAGGGAAGTAGCCACCCCCCCCCGAGACCCGTAGACTTGCTGAGGCTTAGCAGGGAATAAGGGAATATGTTATACAAGGACTATATAGGGATTATGAAGAGAATATTTCCCGCATCCCCTACTAACCACCATTAAGAAGACCTTAGATGAAGACCATGTTGGTAGGTCCTTGGATTGACACGGCTACCCGCTTTTCGAATTTGTACTACACTTCACAACAAAGTGGCCCGATCCTGGAAGTAGGAATTGTAAATCGCATGGCCTCTCTTTCCACACATTTGCAGATCGTCATAGCCTCAAGTGTTTGTTCTTCTCAGCACCGACGGACACGCCTCGACAATTAGGCAACCCCGCCAAAGCCCAACACGCCCTGCATCCCGCTATACACCCTAGCCCCTAAACCCGCAACCCCAACCACAAATCCAAACCCCTATACATACGACCGCTCTATAGCATATAGCCCTCACAGAAGCCCATACAACCCCTATATAACCCCTTTAGAACCCCACCCTGAACCCTTAAATCCCAAATAACCCTAAACCCTGAAACCGCTAAACCCTAAAACCCTAAAACCCTAAAACCCCTCAACCCCTAAACCCTTAAACCCTAAACCCATATAACCCTAAAGTCCTATAGCCCTCACCCCCCTATAACCGTTCAAAAGCATTTGCAGGACGGTGGGAGGCTTCATTCCGGGCCTGGAAGGCTATGGCAACCCATATTCCAGCTACTATGTGGCCTGCTTCAGACTTACTGCTTTAGGGCTTACAGACTTACTGTTTAGGGTTTAGGTAAAGGTTTAAGGTTTAAGACTTACTGGTTTAGTGTTTAGGGTTTCAGACTTGCTGGTTTAGGGTTTAGGGTTTAGGATGGTTTACGGTCCCAGACTTAATTGTTTTAGGGTCTAGAGTTTAGAGTGTAGGGTTTCAGACTTACTGGTTTAGGGTTAAGGGCTTCGGGTTTTAGACTTGCTGGTTTAGGGCTTAGGCTTTCAGACTTACCGGCTTAGGGTTTACGGCGCAGATATGGGGGTTATCTTGGATTGTTTAGGGGTTATAGGGGCATGGAAAATGACAGGGAAACTTCTGGCTACTATGTGGCATGCTGAAGACTCACTGGTCAATAAGGGGTTCAGTTTTTGCAAGCTTTGAAGTTATGAGCCTTTAGGGTTCAGGGTCATATGATAGTTAGAGGGTCCTCATAGCTGCTGGGGTACCTATTTTCCCTAATTATGCAGCGGAGCGGAAAATTCAAAGGGAGACCTCTGTTGGGTTTCAGGGTAAGTGGTTCATGGTGCCTACGTTTAAGGAGGAGTGCATCCCAGAATATGGGCACTACGATGCGGACTAGTAGTAATCGGGGCAGTGACGATGTGGCCTGCTTACAGTTGAGGGCTTCGGTTCAAAAAAGGATCTAGGGTTGCATTGTGAGTTTCTCAATATGAGTTATAGTCTGAAACGGGACTGTATAGGGGAGTATGATAGGGGTCACAGGGGCGATACTAGGAGTTTAGATCATAACCTCTAAAACGTCAGGCCTTGATCTGGCGTTCAAGGCCCTGCTCCAGGGAGTTTGCAGGTGGGTAGTTACCAGGTGGGTACCCTTACGTGAGGCTCATTTTCGGACACTGAATGTAGGTTTTGGGTTTAACCTTTAGCATTATGTAAGGGCTATGTAAGGTCTATGTCCAGTAATTTGCCTACATCCCTACATGACCCCTTCCTACCGTACACTGGTTCTCACAAATTCTATTGTTTAGTACTTGTACTGACATTGGGAGAAAGACCACATGCCCCAAACATGCACGCCCAGAACCCCTATACTTGGGGTTGGGGAATTCGGGAAGTGTAGGACTCTGTTTCTAGTCAAGGCAATCCCTTAAGGGGTGCTGACGATCTGATAGCCCCATTTTATAACTGCTCACTAAGTTCTTGGTAGGGACTTCGGGATACCTTTGACTAGCTGGCTGCGGGATCGGATCCCTATCTCCGTCTATACATAAGCAAAATAAGCACGCTGGTTGTAATCTTTATGTCCAGTTCCCCCTACCCAGCAAAGTCTTCAGCCCTACACACTCTACAAGGTCCACTCCCAACTCAGGGTTTAGGGCTAGCCCGAAGCCCGAAGCAATATGCAGGGACCATGCCTTACTAAACCTAAAAAACCAAGTTGATTGATTTGGTAGTTTCCCAAAATAGGGGAACCCCAATCTAGACCCCAAAATACTATAGTCGTTATTATAGGGACCCCCAAAAGGGTACCTTCAATTTTGGGAAACTTCCATTTGAGGTCGGAAACCCGCACCTCTGGTCCAACGTTGGGGGTGCCCTAGCGGTGGTGGTCACCTGGCTAGATCAGGGGTAGGGTTTAGGGTTTAGGGTTTAGATCAGGGGTGGAATTCAAGATGCCTCTGGCCCTACCGCAGTCCCTGATATCATATGATGTTCCTTTAGAGTATGAAAAGAAGTCCTCTTCTACGAATCCTTCTGCCTTCCCTTTGGGACCTTGAAAAGGGTCCCGACTGAGAGGGTCTATGCTCCCAGCGGTCCCCATAATCCTACCTCCCACCAGAAGCCTGGCAAAGGCTACCTGTTTGCTATTGTACCGTTACATAACCATACAGGATATGTACAGAATAGAGTTGGGATGTTTTCGGGGGAGGTGAGCAAATTGTCAATCTTGTTCCATGAAGGCCCTTGTGCAAACCCTAATCCCCAAACCTTTAACCCCAAAACCCGTATGGTGCTTCGCCTCCATGATGCCTCAAGACCTTACTGTTTGGATGCTGCCAGCACCAGCAGTAAGTGGCGCAGGGGCAGAATCTAATAGCCAGGGTCTCTTTACAGGGACCCTGGATTTAAGGTTTGGGGTTTAGGGTTTGAGTTTAGGGTTTAGTGTTGGGATTGTCTAGGGAGATATGCTGGTAGATGGGATAGAAATCGAGAGCCAGATGGACAAATGGCAAATGAGACGGGAACTAGGGCCGTTTTGCTTCTATTCCTCCCCATGTGAGCTATAGCCTAAAATCCTGAAAAGGTTTTATATAGAGGACTATATAAGGGACTACTGCAGGGTATGTTGAGGGGGATACTAGGAGTTTAGACTATAGCTCATACAGGGGTTTGTAGTGATGGTCTGGTTGCCAGTGTTATGGTCTTGAATGGAAAGTAACTATTCAGGCCCCTGCGTTAGACGTGTTTTTTTGCTGACCTAGGTGAGCATTTCGGGAAGTAGGGGTACTTCTCATATTGAGGCATGGCCCTCATTTAAAGACCCCATCTAAGAGACAAACGTACAGACCCCCTCCGCAATCCACTGGGTCCCTTTTTTGGAAGAAATCTCCGCATAGGAACTCTTTGCTTAATCCCAAAGGCTTAGGGCTTAGGGTTTCACCCTAGACTTTTTAGCTGATCTTGGACGTCAAAGCTTTCTTCATCAATGTCAGGCAGGGGTGCTTGGAGGCCCAGCATAATTCTAGCCTTGGTCCTTATCCAGTCATGAGCCCCCAAGTACCCCCCGAAAAGTATCGTTTCAGTTCGGTTGATAACTACAGGTGTAATTCTAGGTAGGCTCCTGGGATATTTAATGTTTTCCTTGATGGCTTTAATAAGGGACCCTATATACTAACATTTTTCAAAGGGTTTTAGGGGCCAACCCAGAATTGGGATACAACTCCCCTTGGTCTAGAAGAAAAGGAGAGCACCTGTAAGGCCAAGGTTTCACACCAGCTCTTTTTGTCATTGGAATAAAGGTTTCTAAAGAGACGGTATGTAACAGTAAACCCTAAACCCCAAAATAATAGCCTAAAAAAACATAAAAAAAAACAGCCCAAAAAGCAATTATTCTACATACTTTGGGGGTCCAGGTAAACCCTAAACCCTAAACCCCTGGGGTTCATGATTGCATTTGGGTATCTGCGGGTGGGGCGCGTGCTGGCATACCCCAACTAGAGGTTGGCAGCTTCTGCCTCAGATTATACAGGGGATATGTTGAGGTTATAGTCCCCCTTAAGAGGATAGAGTATGGGGTATAAGGGGGTCGTAGTATAATCTACCCAAAGCCATATTCTATCTACTTATGGGAGACTATTTATTGGGAGAATGGAAAATAAAATGGCAACTACTATTTTAGAGTTTAGGGTTTCGGGTTATCGTATATAGGGGTTTCATTGGGATAATGTAAAAGAAAATGGATCATGCAAGGCACCTGCCCTGCGTATTCCTTGTCAAGTCCCATTGTTCGGCTATTATAGCAGTCAAATAAACCGAGGAACCTTATTCACGGCATGATGTATGGTTACAAGAACAGGTTCGGGGCAATATCTCAAGGATTGTTAGCTGGGCCTGGGTGTCGCTTCATCAAAAAAGGACAGGAGGTTCTTAGGGTTTAGGGTCTGTGGACTTGTGGCAGCACTTCTTTCCGGCTAGATCGCTCCAGCATGCGGGCTTTAGTCCAAACTCCTTAAACGGAGTTGTATAGGGGGTTGTATAGGGGACTACTGTAGGGTTTATCAAGGGGGATAATAGGAGCTTAGGCTTTAGCTCATGTCTGAGAAAGGTGGCCTTCCCTTACATGATGGTCTTCGACGCTGCCTCCGACACAATCTTGTATTGTGCCATGAGCGACAAGGCAGCTTCAAGTGCGCTTGCTTGCGGCGTCCAAGAGGCATTGTAGAAATTTAGATACTTCAGCACAATACGGAACGGAAAGGATCCCGTGTTCGACGTGCGCACAAGAGTGACGGTCCTACTACGGCAGACGAGCATTGCGCAAAAAAAGTTTTTAACGCCGTCAGGAGAAGGCGACAGTACTCCTGTTCATCCTTTTTTGAACGCCCTTCTAGAAGATTTGCATAGAATAACAGCAGTGACAATGACAGGAGCCCTGATACAGCCATGAATTCTGATTAAACCAGATTGTGGGCCGTGCTGCCTTTGCCAGGTACGCCAAGAGCACCTTTGGCTTCGTTTAGAGTAAGCTTTCTCATGTGTGTGGAGTCACGTGTTGTTGAAATGGTTGGTAGTAGTGGGTAAAGTAGCAGCCAGAAGGGGCAGGAGTCCGTCAGGAGGAGTAGCAACGGTAAGAGAAGGAAAAGCAGCAGTCTTGGCAAGAACCTTGCTTGGTTTTTGTATTTTTTGTTGCAGGGCGGCTTCATTGTGGGACATGTACCTGCCATGATGTTCAGATTCATACTGTCGGCCCGTGTTCAGAGACCCTGCTTCATAGTCTCGACACGACGTATCGAGACTATGATAGGGTGGTTTCTTCAAGTTGAGAAACAATCTGAATCCTGAAACCTTGACTGGCCCTCCAAATCGTATATGCTTAGGCCGCCAAGCTCATGTACAGGAAAGCATTTGCACCCCAGAAGTATGTGTTCTATTGTATGGGTACTGGGCTCTAAGGGCGATACTCTTCCTGCTCCTCCCTGCTAAGGAGAAAAGGAGGGGGCTCCAGGTCCTTCTCAGGAGCTGCATCAGAGCATATGAGCTATAGTCTAAACTCCTTAAAGGGGGATATATAGGGGGTTATATAGGGGACTACTATAGGGGTTATTAAGGGGGGTACTAGGAGTTTAGACAATGGCTCATATAGGGGCTCTCAACATCAACATCATAGTTCCTTTCTGGGCACAGGGTCTCAGTAGAATGGGATCCCAGACAGCCTCCAAGTATACACCTTTGGCTTTGGTGGAGGTTCCGGCTTGCCCTGTGCTGGCGCGGTCGGTTGTCTTTTTGGGCCCCTCAAGATTAAAAGGGGGTCCCAACAAAGGCCATAACTTCAATTTGCCACGGTTTTTGTTTGGGGATCAGGTTTGTCGGGTCTGGTTCTTTTCCATTTGCACGCGGGGCCCCTCTACTTGCGGTCACGGCGGTGGTGGTGGCGGCAACGCATCTCCTGCCATTGGTGGTGGTCTTGGTCTAGCAGCAGGGTAGCAGTGTGTAGTAGCAAGCATTTAAATGTGGACATGATTGTAGTTGCGGTTGTAGTAAACCACGAAACCCTACAAGCCACCCGAACCAACTTTGAAATTCCAAACTCCTGCCCTATCCCTTGGTATTTTGCGAATCCGCAGAACACTTCTCGGATGCTTTGGGCTGGCTGACTGATGCCCTGTACTTGACGCCCCTTGCCCGGCACAAGGAATTACTACCGTTGTTAGTAATGTTACTATTATGACTATGAACTATGGACAAGATGAGTAGCAAATTTACCCGAGACTGGTCGAGACTGTATGATTACAGTGGGATTCTGTGTGTGAGGCAGCAAGGGGCAAGGGGTCAGATATGGTTGGTAGGGGATGCCTAGCCTAGGGATAATGGAAAAGAAAATGGAAAAATAAAATGGAAACTACTATAGTTTATGATTGCTCAGCATGCATTTTTGTGAACAAGAGAAACGTACCATGGGGAGTTAACTCTGCTCCCCCCAAGCGATTCAGAACAAAATTTTCCTCTTATCACCAGCCAAGTGAATCCGCCCTCCGAAAGGCGTATCGGGACTGGTAAGGGCGATCGCAAGTGCAAGACGTTGGTAGTAGAGATAGCTGTCGCGATGATTCAGCATGTTTATATGCAAAGATTGTCAAAAAGAAGGTTTGGGAAGAACAAGAGAAACACAGAAGTTACACTAGTTTAGTTTTGCTTCAAAAAATTGTGAGCTTGGCGTCGGGCAGGGATGGAGGAAGACCAGCAGCAGAATGCCTCGGGGCCCCCATTCGCTTAATTGCGGGATCATTTCCATAACCCGATCCTGAAGACTTCTTGCGTGGGGGGATGTGGGGAGGTTCCCATGGCAGCCACCGGTCAGTGTGCAAGGTTTGCCAGCTGGCAAGCCCAAATATCCGCCTTGGTTGGTTCCCGTTGGCTTGCTTACGTGGATATCTGAGTAGTGGATTTGCAGCAGAAGGCCCAATGTCCACAGCATCGCTAGCTTAGGGATAATGGAAAAGAAAGTGGACACTACTATAGTATATTGGGGTTATATATATTGGAATAATGGAAAATAAAATGGAAACTACTATAGTATATTTCCTTACTACGAACCCAGAGTGATAGCCGATAGAGCAGCTTGAAGCCACACTCACTTGAAGTGCGGCCGCCATGTATCCTCAAGCACCGTACATGGGTGGTTGTCAAAGTTATGGTCCCTTTTTGGACCCCTATTATAATATGGCACCTAATATTATCCACCGAGGATGAGTACCTTCAGGCTGCCCACCGAGGGGATCATCAGTGTGATGTGTCCCCTTGTAGCCCCAGACCAGAGGCAGCCCTCAAGGCGGTTTGAACAAAATCCATGGCCTCAAGCCACACATGTTACACACTGTCCTTATAAACGCCGGTAGAAATTCCCACGCAAAACTATTATTACTCAAGAAAAGGGATCTCCACACAAAATGGGGCTGCTAGCTGCGACAATGGTTCATGGCAAAACAATTGGTTCTATGCTTGTTAGGCTTTGTTGCACAGGCCCACAAAACTCTCCTGAGTTCTTAAGAAGCCCTAGCCAAATTCTGGGCGACATAAACCCAAAACCCCTAACAGAACCCTATAACCCTAAACCCCGAATTGCACCCTAAACCATATGGTAGTTTCCCAGAATAAAGGGGCCCCAATATAGACCCCAAACATTATAGTCCTTATTATTGGGACCCCCAAAATGGTACCTCTAATTTTGGGAAACCCCAATCCCTATAATCCCCTAAATAAACTAAGTTTCCATTTCATTGTCCATTGTCTTTTCCATTTGATTCTCCATTATAGTAGGTACCCTTAATTTTGGGAAACCCTAAACCCTAAACCCTAAATAGTAGTTTCCATTCTTTTCCATTATCCCCATATAACCCCTATATATTCCCTATATAACCCCTATAGATATATATATATATGTATATATATATATCTCACTATATCTGCAGAGAAATTTCGCAGATCTTCAGGTCCAGCTCCAGCGACAGCGAGTCCTCGGTGAGCTCGGGCTCAAGGCTGCACAGGGGGTGAGGGCGTCCATGACAGAGGGTTACGTAAGGGTTCAGGGCTTAGGGTTCAGAGTTTGGGGTTACTAGTCGTGCTTCGGATCTATGATCTGGGGTTTAGAATTTCAGGTTGAAGGTTCAGGCTGTCAAGGAAAAGGGAGCCTTTTTTTGGCGCAAAAGGCAGGTGGCGGAGGAAGGTCGGACCTTGAGCCTCAACGCCCTAATCCCAGCATTAATTTAGGGGGCTCCTTGAATTGAGTACAGTGTGCAGCGGCCCTAAGGTAACTTCTAAGATGACATTTAGGACAAAGTCGTTTTCGGGCTACACGCTTCATTTGGGGGGGTTATTAATTCTAATTAAGACAGTTTCAGGTGGGCAGTGACGAGGCGAGTACACCCTTGTGAAGCTCATCTAAGACCCCTAGGTATCCCAGCAGTACCACGCTTTCCTTTATATTTTAGGGCATCCTTATTAAAGCTGAACACTCGGCAAAGGCTGCCTTAACTAAGGGGTTACTGGTGAACCTAGAATCTAAATGCCGCTGCGGATGGCTAGGGTGAATCCCATGCAACATCTCTAATGTAGAAGCCTGAACAAGTACCAATATTTGTTGTCCTAGATTCCTTGTAGAGATATGGTATAGGGTACCCCAAGCATACCTCAGGTCCATATGAGTTGCATTTTTATTCTAGGTCTAAGGGGGATTACAGTCTTCTGGCCCTGGGCAGAAGACACGCCAAAATGGGACCGACAATCCTAGCGGCGTGCCTTCAAAACATCAAGACTGGAAACTCGAGCCCTGGGCGCAAAGGTGATGGTGATCTGCCCGCGCTTCTTTTACGTGGCTTGGGGGAGAAGATGAGGTTTGGAATTTGTAGGGTAGGTTTCAGTGAGGGCAGGGATCTCTTTGCACTTTTGAATCTTCACGGAGAGCTCCCTCCTTCCAAGCCCTGCTCATGCAAATCTTTCTGCATAGATTCTCACAGTCGCAAAAAGTTGTCTAGACTACTTGGAGGTTCATGGCAGATTGACAGAGTTGGGGTTGAGAGCAGGGTGCTGAGAGTCATGGGTTTTGACGGTATTCAGGGCAGGCATAGCCCCTCTTCGCACAGAGCCGCCTGCTGTTCGCACATATCCTACGTATTTCTAGGATCCTCTGGAAACTGCCTATCCATGAACCTCCTACACCGCCTTAAACATCCCTAAACCACCCTATCCATGAACCTCCAAGTAGAGTGGCCAGAGCAGCCCATATCCGCAGCCTGACACGGGCACAGCTCCAGACTGGAGTGCCCTCTTTGAATTTAGGGTTTATGGGGTTAAGGGTTCAGGGCTTTAGAGTTGAGGAGTTGAGGGGTTACCCTCATCCAAACTTATAAGGGCTAACATGGCCTTAAGAGGCGGGCCATATCTGGGTGTGTCGGGCGGGTGGGGGTGGGGGGGGGGGGGGG
>CAJNIZ010020158.1:39496-58860 GCA_905231905.1 Symbiodinium pilosum | reverse complement strand
ATCTTGCAAGTACATGAGCTCATTTTTTTTCTATTATCTTTACTTGCTTTTTATGATGATGTTGTCGTCGGACGCCAGCCTGCGCCTCACAAAAAGGTGGCTACGCGCCCCCGTGATCAGAGCCAGGTCCGCAGGCCAGGTCCTCCCACACAAAACTGACTAAAAGAAGAACCAGCCGAAAGTAAGGTCGTATAGGAGCGGCATGTCCAGAGAGCTAAACAGCTGCGCTGATGCACGACGCTGATGATCTGAAAGCCAATTCGCATGCCACCTGTGATCTTCCCACTACATTTTAGGAGCTATCAAATCATCATAGAGACCCAAAATGGAATCTCCAAGAAGACCGAGCGCGATGGGCCCTGCGCCTTCTGTATCGCTGCCGCATTGCCATCACGATTGTAAATTCGAACCGTGGAAGCCTGTACAGGCAGACAGCAACCCGAGCCACTGAGGTAGTTGAGCCATCTGCTGGCCGTAAAAGCGTCCCACCATTAACTAATCAAAGAAGTTTGAGTGGAAGACAGCTGTGGCAAAGTCCAAAAGAAACAGTCGCCTGGAAGCCACCATAGAAAATTCCCTCTTGAGAAAGGTCAAGTCGAAACAAGCCCACCAAAGAGCAGAAGCTAGAGAGCAGCTGCCAACCAGCGCTGTGCCTCCTGAGTTCCAGCCCTAGCCAGTGAGCGGCCTGGGTCGTGGCTCGATCAGGTAGCACACGCCATGTCCAGCGATACTACGGGCGCATAGACATCGGAGAAGCTTGCACCAAAGCATGCAAAATGCCCCGCCGTGGTCCGGAGGCCTGCCCACTTCTCTCCATTGGGCCCATTCTGCGCTGACTGGAGCCCGAGTTTAACGCTGCGGGCCGAGGAGTCCAGCGGGAACAGCCACCGGACTTCTTTGGGGAAGGGATTTATGCCAGGTTATTAGCTCGCGCGTCGCCGCACCAGGCTGCAGCAGCGCCCCCTCCCCAAGGGCGCAGGAGCGTGTGGAAGCTCCCACTGAAGGGCAGCCTCCACGGAAGCTCAACTGCACGTGCCATCCGTTACGTCAACATGAAGACATACGTTCTGCGCGCTCTCAAGTTCCCAGCTCTCTTGCGGAAACATTGTCTGTGCATTAGCTCCGTAAACGCGCTGCAGAAGTGCTTGCGGAAGCGTGTTCAAAAAATGCTGCCGGGGATGGGGCTCGCGGAGGGGTTTCCTTGTTTCGCCCGTTTTTTTCGAGAAGGAACAAGGAACCAGCTCACATGTAGTTATCCTGCAACTAGGCATAGGAAGTGCACCTACACCTCCAGTATCGAGTTCAGGCCTTAGCGGGCGCGGAGGCAACAGCACCTGCCCCACACGTGCTGTTGGCTTCCCCCCCTCTACATCAGAGCGGCTGCTGCTGAGCATGGTGAGTTGCTGATATACCTTCGATTTCAGTAGCCACTGAACTGGAGTCGACTATTGACCACATGGCAGGGAACCAGGTTCCAAGGGTTCCGGGCCTGGGGTTTCTAATGATTTCTTTATCCCAAGATGAAACAGCCCCTAGTGTCCTGATGTTGAAATGTTTACCTTCTTAGACGGCACATCCAACGTAGGGGCTTGTCATATATAGTTTTTGGGGACACTTGAAATACAATCCAGAGATGCTTACCTCAATGAATCAGGATGTGTTGGGACGTGCAGATTTGAAGGTTTCTTCAGGGTTGTTGGATGTTGCGGGGACCTTCCAGCCTTAGCCATGTTCAACCCACTCCCGAATGTTAAATACAATTATCTAGGGTTCAAGGCTATCAGAAATAAAACCGGTGAAAAACACACCCAGAAAGCAGCATCGGTTTGATAGACTGCCTCGGGGCTGGTTCGCACCCATCACGGTTGTCATGCAAGCGTTGAGCGGCCTCGGCATGTTGCATGCTGAGCTCCACATGATTAGTCGAGTGGGCTCTTTTGGAGTCACAGGCAGGCAAGTCTGACGACAAGGCGTTCTAAATCCAGGTTTCAAACAGTAAAGAAGGGCTTCCAATAGAAATTAACGCATGTTAACGGCTCGCAGATATTCTTTTGCACAGGTTTTTGAGTAAGCCATGCCACCAAACAGCCTGGAACAACGCACAGCCCCCCCGCTCCAGACTGAATGCCCACTACGTAGACCTGAGAGAGGGACAAGCGGAGTCAATTTTTTGTCTGCGCTCTTCCAAGTAATTTGGCAGGTAATCTTTAACCCTTTGTGGCATACATGGCATACATATATGTATGTATATATATATATCTATATTCACATTAATTTTTTAATCCTATGAGAGTCGAAAGGATCATTCTCAGCAGCTGGATTCTGGCAACCAGGCAAGATTTCAACCCTTCATCGTGGGCGGTGCAGGACGAGCACAAATCAACAGAAAAGGCCTGCCGTTTAACGGTTCTAGTTTTTTTGCCTATTGTTTCGCCGAATTAGCCACCAGAATTAAATTTTTGTTTGCATTGCTGAAAGCCTGCCTGCGCCCAAACGAGCTTAGCGCCTAATTGTAGTATCCAAAGTGGTAATTCGCGTGTGGCATCTGGACGTTCGGTCCACTGCTCGACGTCGCACCCAGAAAAAGCCGAGCAGATTCCTGCCACGTCAGCAATGATTGTGGTAGAGCAATGTAGGACCCATAGATGCGTGCCACTGGTTTGAATTATTTTCCTTCTCCCAATCATGAATCACACCACCCCTGCACATTGCGTGGCGTTTGCTCCGCATTGTAGACCTGCCCATGTGAGTAGGATTGATCAATTGCAAGTGTGCAAGTTCAAACTTACGGAGCTCACATGGGGGTTGTTCTACAAGTGAATCTCAAGGAGAGACCACTGGGAATGAATTCTTTAATCTTCCTAGGGAGATCCCCCCCAAAATGGAACATGCCTTAAAGGACATTTTGGAGGGTGTTTGGAAACATTACCACATGCTATAATGCACTTCAGCCAGTTGCCGTTGTTGTGCTACTTCATGGCACCACCTTGTGCACTCAACGCCCCAATGCTTGTAATGCTCTGGGGATCCAAAGTGCGCCCTAAACCCTAAACCGTATAATGGACACCGGGGTGCCTAGCCCTTCCGGTAAACTTCGCAGGCACGGATTGCACTTGACGCTGCCCTTGACACACGGTGCTGGATCTTATGGTGGGCGAGATGGACTTTCCCAAAAAAAAACCTAGTGAACTTGGGCACAAACCAACAAAGGATCTTGAAGGGAGTTGAGGCGTCTTGCCGTTATTCGAGGGCGAAGCCGTGAACCTCGAAATCATCCAATTGTTAGACCCAAGCTGTTGCTCTTATCGCTGTATTCGTTCTTGACATCGTAGCACTTCTGTACAACCTGAACAACCTGAACTATGCTTTGAGTTCGGAACCATACTCCTAGGTCCTAGCCCTGGGCACCACAATGCCGGTAAATCCCCCTGAGCCCTGAGACAATCTGGCGATTTGGCCCTGCGTGCAGGGGCTTCCTTTTCATAAAAGTTCTGAGAAATTGTACCCCCTAAGCCGTAGGCACTTGTGAAACATATCGTCATTCCAAAGAAGCGAGCCTTAGGCAGTCTATGATGATCGTCGGGCTTATAGCGGCAGGGGAGTAGGTCGCGCTTGCCACAGACTGCCCGGAGGACGCAGAACTCTTTGGGCATTACGGTTAGAGTAGTGGAGCATCGAATGGAAAGAACACTGGAAACTTAAATGGTACTTTCCCCAAATTGGGGGACCCCAATATAGGCCCCAAAATGCTATAATGTTTATTGGGAGCCCCAAAACAGGTGCCCCAAATTTTGGGAAACCTCCAAATGGGAAAATGGGCTTGCTTTTCTTGGGAGGTTTGGCCGAGGCGATGTGAAGATCACTAAAAATGGCGTAGGTTGGTTTTGGGTTTGGGGTTTACCGAGGACTGGAGGGAAGCCCAGTTCAAAGTCGAAGCTGAAATAGTTACCAACATCATGATCCTAGGATCCTTGTATAGCCAGGTATAGGTTACCTCGAATAGGCCTCAACATGATACTGGCAACCTTTCATGACCTTTCAAGGTTCCGACAAAAGCAGTTGACGAAGACCCCCAACAGGGCTAGTTCGAAGTGGAACTCCAAGTAAGGGGCCTGAGTTTAGTATAGCTGGCCTGTAAACCTCCCACCAAGCCTTCCAGAAGCCGCTGTGAGCATGCAAGCCGGACGCCCACCCCTTTCTGATGATATTGGCAACCTCCCTAAACCCTAAACACAGGACGCCCACCGCTGTGTGATGACGCGGTCTCAAGATGAGCCCAGGGCCTTTTGGCGAGGCGTGGGCCCTGGGGGGGAAAGCTTAAAGGTAAAGGTTCACCAGTGAAACTTGATCCCTCTTCAAGGGCATATATATGGTTGCTTTTTTGGAGTCCAATCCCCTACCCCAGCTGAAGCACCAGGCCAGGCAGTTGGGTGAGATGCTGTCACTGCCAACGTGTTGAAGCTTGCTCCTGCGGGAGTATGTAGGCCAAGACCCCTGCCTTCCTGCCAACCTTTCAAGCAGGCCCTCTGCATTTCGAGCGTCATTCCTTGCACGAAAAATCCTAGCTTTGAAGGATGTATATTTGGAGCTTGCTCGCCGTGCTGTATATGAAGGAGTTGTCGTGTTGACCAGATCTTAAATACATCCCTTATGTGACGCTCGCGAAGAAACGCTGGACTTCAACTCATTTAGTTCAGGCGTTATGTTCGTACATGTGTGTAGCCTTTTGATCTGTCAGCCACCGGTGCAGGCGCCCGCGGTGTACGCAAGGCAGAGTTGGTCTCGAGACATTTGTGCGGGACCTGGTTTGCTGGGGCCATTTTCTGCCCTTTGCGTGGGATAGGCATATAGTCCCCCTTAAGTAGATAGAATATGGGGTATATGGGGATCTTATTATAATATACCCAAAGCCATATTCTATCTACCTAAGGGGGACTATATTATTAATGTGGCGGCTTCTAACCAGGGGCTTGCCATGAATGGCATGAGCCCAGAACAAGATACGATCCACAGGAGGAAGCGAGCATCACTTATCGTGGCACCATGGAGCATCTGCCTGAGTGTAACACGAACCGTGAAATCCAACAACAATACGCTCGCCAGAAGCTTTATGTGGTAGATTTGTTCGCAAATATTGGTACCCCGATATAGATCCCCAAAATGCCATAAGCCTTAAGAAGGGGCCCGAAATGGTCCTTTTTTTCTCGAAAACCTCCATGCAATGATCCAACTGTAGATTCCCATCAGAAGGTCTGCGGATTTTGTGGACCAACACTACGAGGCCGGGATTTTGCTGCGCAGGTTTTGGGGCCTTGGATCTACTCGATCAGGGTTTTGGGTTCGGTAGACTCCAAGCCCACATGCCGAAAAAAGGGTGTGGGCGGATTCCTTTCAATCCCGCCGCATAGGCTGCAAACTTTCCCGCAAACAAACAAAGTCCTCCCGCAAGTCAGTAACCATTTTGGTGTATGGGATTTTGATCTTGCTGTCATACAGCGAATGTTTCCCAGAATTTTTGACCAGGGCCCCGCAGGCCATCAGGGCAGAACTAGCTTCGTAAACATAGTAAGTGTCACACTCCCCCCTTCCCAAGCCAGACTCATCAATTTGCGGTCCAGGATTTTGGGCCAGAGCTTGAGAAAGTAGCGGGCATAGGCCCGCCAAATGCCCAAGACCCGAAACAGGCTAAACTGTAACCCTAAACCATCCTAAACCCTAAACCCTAAACAAAGCTTACGCTTGCAGCTGGAAGATCCTAAGACCTGAAGTCATATGATGCAAGGGACTTGCGTGAGCCATAGTCGAAACGTTAGCTAAGGGATTAGATAGGGGATGATAGGGGACTATGACAGGGATTCTAAGGGGGTATGCAGGGAGTTTAGACTATTGCTTACATGAGGTTTTCATCCAGGTGGACCACGAAAGGGATTTTTAATTGACAGTTACATGAAGGTATATAGGCAAATCCGAAGAAAAGGGAAACCACAATGCTTTGTAGGATAGAGACCGAATATATAAATGAATTTGAACTTATGGTGGTGTTGCTGTTGCTGTTGCTGCTGTTGCTGTTGCTGTTGTTGTTGTTGTTGTTGTTGCTGCTTGGGTGTGGGAGGGTAGTCTTAGAGGGGGAGGGGATTACGTAGTTCGGCATTTTCCAGAACGACCCCCTACAGAACCCTCAAGGCGTAATCATTATCTACTTGCAATCCGCCCCCACTGCGTTTTCAGCATACAAGCCTTACATAGCCCTCACATGGTTTCTCGTCTGCCCATAGAAGAATAAGACTCACCTAAGCCTTTTGTAAGGGTACCCGCCTGGCAACTCCAGTAACTCCCCACCTGAAATTTCCCCTAAATCCGACCCTCAACCCTAAACTCCCTAGAGCCTGCTTGCTTTTGAGAAGCCCCATTATGAAAGTCTTGACACCTATTCAGCATCCTTGGCCTACTTTTGCAGCCGCAAAGCCCTACCTAAATCGCGCTTTTAGGGTTTTGGATACAGGATTTAGGGTTTAGCTCACGCAGACCTTTGTGTATTTGGGTATAACATTATGACTCCAGAGCCCTCGTCAACAGGCAACCAAATAAAAAGTTTGGAACAGACCTCCCTGCGCGCAATTCCTGCAACACCTCCATCATGCAGCCAGTAGGTACGCATAACCCCACAAAGGTCCCTATGACAGTGGCTCCGAATACGCCTGCCTAAGGAAGTTTCAGGTGGATAGCTTCCCGCAGCCTTACACAGCCCTTATGTAGCCCCAATATTCCCTCTAAGCCTTTTGTTAAGCCATATGTCAGGGTACCCACCTGAAAACTCCCTAAATGTCAGTATAGGGAGCAGAGGAAGGCATCCCTAGAGTGGCCCTTGTATAGTCCCCCGCAAGAAAGAAATCTCGGCTTTTTTTCCATTTCTTGACTCCCTACTAACAACCAACAGCTCAAGCCTAAACTCTATACATCCCTACTGGCTCCAGTTTCTATTTCACTTTGCATTTGCTTGCCCATTGGATTCTTCATTTTTGGGGTTCAGATAATTGGGGGAATACCTTAGGAATAACTCTAAATCCTAGCCCGTAAATCCTAATCCTTCGACCTTAGTTCTGCCAACTCTGGTTTTGGCAAGGTTGTGAGGCGGCAGGGACCCAAGAGAGGTTACTTAGGGTTTATAGGGTTTGGGGAGGTTGCGCATGTAAGGGGTCAACTTAAAACTCGGGCGGGTACACTTTACACACCTTCTTCTTGATTACTAGAACCTTATCAGAACATGACTTGTAAATATTTTGATTTATCGAAACAGGCCACTGGGTCAAAGTACTGGGTCCAGGGGATTTGGCTTTGGGGTTTCAGACTTCCAGGCTTAGGGTTTAGGGTTGTCTATGATTTCAGTGGTTGCTTGAGTTGCGATGTACAAGGTGAAGCCAGCCTTTCAATTGAGGTGTCTTGGTTTCAGACAGGCGTCGCAAGTTAAGATGAGCGCCCAAGTATGTTTAAGCATTTTCTTGAGCATGAGGATGCCTGACAGTCTCATGTCAACAGATGGAAGTAGATAACTATCTTAACATCTTATGCATGGTGTTTGTGGAGCTTCAGATCATGTGCAGTGCATCCTTCGTGTCCCAGAGCCGGAAAGGATCCAAAGAGATGAGACCTCCCAAAACTCCCCGAGTTCCAATCTTAAACCCTAAGCCCTTCAAGGGTTTAGGGTTGAAGCCTTAGGGTTTAGGGCCTAAGCACTATACGGGTTCAGGGTTTAAGGTTAAGGGTTTAGGGTCTAGGGTTTCAATCTTGAACCCTGAACCCTAAACCCCTATGTAGTAGTGGATTCAGCCGAACGAGCTCCCCCAACCCCTCTTTCATGCAGGCATTCCAATAAGATTCCTATATGATATGTCGCGACGTGCGGCAATAAATAGCCCAATACAAATTTGTATGTACATATGATATGTATTTGGGATTATTTGGGTATTCCTGTGAAATTCCTATATGTCACCATAACATCTTGTATAAACCTACACATATATCTATGTGTGTGTACTTTTGTGGGTAATATCCCTACGTATACAAGTCCTTTTATCCCTAAGATAACCTAAGATAACCTAAGATAAGAGTAAAGATACACCTGGAAAACTGATCACCATCTTTGCGTTTCAACAAGCGTCCCCAACTTGCATGTTCAGGGACTTGAATTGCCATAATATGGAAACCCCATTATTTTCTATATGCCCATCTTGTGGTGATTTGTTTTTAAACTCCTTTACAGCCACCCAGTATTGCTTCACGACTTTGTGGTAAATTGTTAGGCTACCCCAGCACACCAAGAACTGTAACGCTCGACTTGCTACACTAAGGCTAAATGTGGGCAGCTTTTCGCGCGTGAACTTGGTCCGCGAACGCGGCACCGACAACCTCCGCGTGTGCAAGGCCTCACCCCTGTTCCTGCTTGGTGCTGCCGCCGACCACCACCACCACCACCCACCACCCACCACCCACCACCCACCACCACCACCACCACCACCACCACCACCACCACCACCACCACCACCACCACCACCACATCCGTTTGATGCTCCATGCATCCAGCTGGGATCATTAGGGTTTAAGGCTTAGAGTTGTCCTCACTTCCGGTGTAGCAATTTCCCTTGCTGTGAAGATCCCAGGCGGGAAGCATTGGCTTGTTCCTTACCTTGCGGATTACTTTTGTCTTACACAGGGTTAGTAGGGAATACGGGAATACATTTAGAAATGGATCATATAGGGGTTATAACGGATTATATTCCCCTGTTCCCTACCAAACGCCAGTAAGTTTTGTGTGCCGCTCTAGCACCGAGTTTGGGTCAAACTGCAAGGAAGGCTTCTTCCCAACATACCATGTCTGCCGGGAAATTTCAAGGCTCTGTAATGAACCCTGAACCCTAAAATAGTTACGTTCAGTTTTATGGCTTCTGTTTACTAGCGAGCGCTTAGCCATTTCTAATTAGGACTTGGCACAAATTACTGCTCCCAACATGAGGGAAAACCATCTAGGGACCCGCATTATGACAGGAATCCCACCCTAGGGACCCGTATGACAAGGAATTTAGGGAAATCCCCATATAACCCCCACATAATCTTACCTTCCATTGAATTTTCCATCTTTTCCATTTGATTCTCCATTTAGTAGTTTGTTTCCATGTTCAAGGCCTAAGCCCCAAACCCTTGGGGTAAGCCTAAACCCTAAATTCTACACCCTCAACTCTAAACCCTGATGCTGTTGATTGCCAGAAATGCCCTGCATGCCAAGCCCAAGGGCCACGAAGAAGAAAGACAATACGATTTAGGGTTCAGGGGTTAGGCTGTAGGGTTTGGGTGGGTTTAGAGTTTAGGTTCTCAAGAAGAAGTGTATCTAGCGACTAATGGTCCTGACTTTGCGCGCGCTCGCTCGCTCGCTTGCGCTCTCTCTGTCTCTCTCTCTCTCTCTCTCTCTCTCGAGCTGTAGCTAAGCCTGAAGTCTCTAAGCCGTATAAGCCCCTATCTAAGGTGAGTTTCATTTCACTGTCCATTTTCTTCGCTGTTTGATTCTCGATTGTTAGTGGTACCGGCCCTGATACTATACCACAAAGTTACCTTTGCAAGTACAAAGCTCCAAGGCCCCAACGCCAATCGCAGTCCTGACAAGGACAGTAGCACAACTGCCCACGGAATATCTTGAAAACGCAATATATACCCTATAATCCCTACATAAGCCCCATATAACCCCTATATACTATAGTAGTTTCCATTTTCTTTTCCATTAAACCCAATATAATTGAAAACGCAACAGTACGACAGAAGTAGAACAAAAATATTACCGCCGCGCAGGTCATCGACTTGAAAGACATGGATCCGCACGTGCTCGGCATGATGAGGCAGACGACGTGACCCTTAGGGTTTGCAAGTTATAGGCTAGTCCTTCTCTCATACGGTCATAAGGAAATGTGCAAAGTTGCAAATGGGATAAAGACAAGCTTCCTTGTTCAATGCCAGAGTGCCCCTTCAAACAGCAAGTGGTCCTAAGATAGACAGGAAATTTCAAGTTGAAAGCTTGTAGCATCCTGTCCTTTCTGAGAATGACCATCACAGATAGCCAAGGGGTCCATTATATAACATCTAATACATACTTCGACCCTAAAGAATGGGGACCCCTTTTCCTTTGGGCCGTAAGCATATAGTATATATGCCGGCGTGGACCCTTTGGGATAGACGTAAACTTAAACTTCCCTAAGCCCAAATAGGATTTGGGTTTAGGGCTAAGGGTCTAAGCCCTAAACCGCCCAGTATGCTACCTGGAAAGCAGCTGCTCTGACTTTAGAGGGCGGGCCCTAGTTGGCGTTGGTTTTGCTTCTATTCCTCCTCATGTGAACCATCGCTTAAGCTCCTTGAAGGGGATGTTTATAGGGGAGTATGATAGGGGATCCCAGGAGTTTACACTGAAGCTCATATCGTAGCTATCCATGGTAAACAGTCCACGGGCCGTCTGTTAACTGTTAGGCGGCTTAGAGCTTTGGATTGAGGGATGTGGAACTTCTTGTAGAGGCCAGTGACCAGTCAGAGACTGCACTACAATTTAATACTGGAAGCTGTGCAGGTTGATCCCCCACCCTCCCCCAAATTTACACGGACCGCGCATATCTCCTTATCATAAGGACGTGGGGTCTTTGCAGGGCTCCCTGCATGAGCACAGGCTAGTGTGGGGGTGGGGGGGTGTTGCTGTCGGAGGAGGTGATTATGCACAAGCTCTAATCTACCACCCTGCCTTGGCAGCCAAAGCTTAGCATGGGACTTCTCTCAATAAGCTGTTGGGTTCAGGGGTTCTGACACATGGCACGCTTGTATACGTGCAGTTCAGGGTTCAGGATGGGCTTGCAACTTGCAGTCAGACAGGCGCAGACCACAGCCTAGCAGAGTAAATCCTAAACTCCCCAAAGCCCTACCTGGATCAGATAATATTCTCCGAAAATGGGGGTTATATAGGGTATTATATAGGGTTACGTAGGGGTTATATAGGGTTATGTAGTGATCTTATAGGGATTATATAGGGATTATAGCAATATTGACCGTGCTTTCCTGCCTTCAGCAGGAAAGAAGTCCAGATCCTCTCGGCACTGGATCATCCAAACATTGTCCGGCAGCTGGCTTGCAGAGTAAAAGGATTCTTGGGGACCCCAAGCCAGCAAGCCCAAGAATATTGGAGCAGCATGATAGGGATGTACCCGCAAGGGCCCTGATATTCCTGATTTTTTTTGGGGGATGCCGCGTTTGCCATTAGAGTCCTCTTACCGAGCTTGTGTTTGGAGACCTGGAGGTTTTGCAACATTGTCCAGGTAGAGCCATTCTGAATACCGACCCCTGAAATTCAACCAATAAAGCTCGTAATTTCCAAATTCCACAAAATTCACGGGCTTCAGTGTAAAAGCCCTGGACCCAGGACCCAAGACGGGAGGGACAAAAGGATTCCAAAACCTCCGTTACCTCCTCTGAGATCTTGACAGGGACCTTACAGCCCCCAAATAGCAACCATCTTAGTGATCCCCAGAGAGGGTTCATTGAGCGAAGCCCTCAGCCTTCTGGTCGTCCAGGATGCTGTTTGCTAGATTCCCCAGATCCTTCCAGTAGCAATAGTGGTGACGGCCAGATCATCAACAACACGCCCCAAGCCCTAAACTACACTACATCCAGAAGGGCAGAAGAATTATGCGGCTAGTTAAACTGAGAATAGCCTTCGGAAAAGTTTCATCCGCAGGTGCTCACTATCTACCTTTGTACCAGTGGAACCGGGTAGCAGTTTCCCACAATGGAAGGCTTCTGTTGAAGGCTTCTATTCTACGGAAGTCCACGTGCAGGGGTCATAGTTCGGAGCTTGGTGCGACATCAGGATGTGTGGCCACATTTAGCTAAGCCATGTTCCAAAACTGTTGAAGTTGGCGCACGCGCTCAAGACCCCTAATGCTAGGATGCCAAAATGGTTCAACAATTTGAGTGGTGGTTGGATTTCCTTCGCCGAGCCCTAGAGCCCTAGACACCGAACTGTCCTATGGCTCTAGGCCCCTCAACCCCAGACAAGGAACGTGCAACATGTATACTAGGTGCAGCCATAGAAGGGGGGTTCGCAGCGCTAGCTAAGGCTATACGAGTTTGCGGAGGTTCGCGCCAGGGTTGGAAAGGGGAACAGAGGTTTCAGCTTCAGGAAGGAGATCAGAGCCATAGTCTCCTTGTTGTGGCCCAGGCTGTGGTTATGAGTAGATGTGAGCCATAGTCTAAACTCCGTAAAGGGGGACTATGTAGGGGAGTATTATAGGGGTTACTAGGAGGGATATTTGGAGTTTAGATTATGGCTCACATGGTGAATACTGATGCAAACCTTGCAAGGAGTCGAATTTGCACAGCAAAAGCCTGCAGTAAGGGGCGTACGAACAGTCAATACTGTTGAGGTGCGTGATTCCCAGTACGCTGCTCCCTTAATGGGGGGCGCCAGGAAGCAGAGCTATGGCGGTTACGTTGCAGGATATTGTCGAAAGTACGACGTTTTTTGTTTCGGGTTGTCTGCGCGGTGTCGAAGTTGGGTTGCCGTAGCTGCTCTGCCTGACCTTTCAAAATGCGCATGAGCATTCAAGAGCACCCCGTCCGTCATAATGCAAGCCCTCGAGTGATCTCAACGTAATCCCGGCCCTGAATCCAAAACTTGTTGCTTGCCTACGACAACCCTAGGCTTTTCACCCATGACCTTATAGAATATGTTTGTGGCCTGTTTCAATCCCCTTACCAACAAGACACCCCACCCACATATTGACAACAATAAGAATAACTATTTTTCTATATATATATATATCTATCTATTCTAGTACTACATCGAGGTATCAATTTACAGTGGGGAACCCGGCAGGGCTCTCTATTCTGACGAAAAGGCAACAGGTCAGGAGACCACCAACCAAAGTAGCCTAGGCCAAATTATGGAGCTCCAGGGTTTAGCGTTTAGTTCCTTACTGATGAAGGGGCCCCCTAAACCCTAAACCCTAAACCTTCGATCCAGTGGCACGGAGCCGTCCAGGATGAGCGACGCCAGGAGCTGGTCCTCATTTTGGAGTTCCCTGGCTAAGCCATTTGAGCTATAGTCTAAACTCCTTAAAAGGGGTGATATATAGGTGATTATATATGGGACTACTATAGGGGATATTAAGGGGGATACTAGGAGTTTAGACAATGGCTCATTTGTTGGCGGGCATTCGTTGCTTTGCGAGGGTAAATGGGGTGATTGTGAGACAGGCTTGTGGATGGTTGTAACATTCTAAGCCCAGGGCCTAAACCCTTAGCCCTACACTCCGTAAGTCGTTGACACTAGCTGTTCCCTCAATATGTCCTCGACAGTTCATGGCCCTTCGTCCCCTAGGGTTCCTGAAACGGATCTATACTAATAAAAGGATTTTGGTAACCCCAACCCCCAGAATTAGGACCCCATAGAGTCCCTAATAAGGAGCCCATGTCCATTGAAGTATGTAGGAAATAAGGTAAGGACGTAGTTCATATATATATATATATTATACACATATACCTGCAACCTCAAGCCCTGAAAACCCTAAACCCTAAACAGTGTGAGTAGTAGAGCCCCTAATAAGGAGCCCATAATATGTATTGACTGTAGCTCCTATGCATGAATTACAACCCTGGGATCCTTAAATCTCACGACCCTAACCCCTAAACCCAAAGCTTTGAGCCTTGATCTGATCTTTTTACATGAGCTACAGTCTAAATCAGGGTTTAGAGTTTAGGGACATTACCCCCCCAATAATGGCTGGGTGGCTGTATAGTCATGAATATGGGGTTCAGGGTCTAGGGCTTAGGGTTTAGGGTTTAGGGATATTACCCCCGAATAATAGAGAATCAAATGGAAAAGGACATGGACAATGAAATGGATACTGGGATTATAAGGTAGTTGATAGGGATGAGGGTGTAATGTGAGCTATAGTCTAAACTCCTTCAAGGATTCTATAGGGGAGTATTACACGGGTTACTAAGGGGGATACTCGGAGTTTAGACTGTAGCTCACATGACATTTTTTTTAAGAAAATGTTTCAGGGTGTATAGGGATCAGATTTATGGTTTGGGGGTGAGGGGTTGAAGGTTTGGCCATGGTGGTTAGTGGAGAATGGAGGAGTGGACCCCTACAATGGTTCTTATATCCCTTGTGAGTGTCCCTATAAACCATCGCTTCCTGTCCTGCTAACCATGTTTTGGAGGCTTGGGACCCTAAAGCCTATATGCTTGCAAGTGCCCAAGGTATGTTCCCGGCGGGGACTGCATTGACCTCATGGAGGCTGGCAGCAGAATCTAAGGGGCAAGAGCTGGGACTGGCATGGTTTAGGGTTTGGGGCTCTAGGTTTTAGGCGTTCAGGGGTTAGGGTTTAGGATGTAGTGCCTCGATGCTTTACTTGCGACAGCATACTTGCTGCCTTTGTGTCTTTCGCATCTGAGGGTTAGTGGGTCGGATCTTGCAGGGCATGGGCGCTACGTGCCTGCAGAACTGGCAAACGCGCTGAGCCGTAACGGCAACACACATGGAGAAAAAGATCTCCGTAGCCCTCATACCCTCCAAGGCAAGCATCTATTGGCATTAGCTCAGAATTTGAAACCTGCCCACCCAACAGTCTAGCTACCAACCGCAAACTGTAGAATCTGCGTGCAAGAGAAGCCGTAGACCCTGAACTGAAATTTGTTGCACCCATTTTCAATATGGCAAAGTTGGGGGCCCCCAAGCAGAGGCAATAATATCAGGGTACAATCCTTATCATTGCGACCCCAAAATGGTACCCCTGACTTTGAGAAACCCCCTGATAAGGACCACTGCAAACTTTTGAGCTGGAACCCTCCAATCCTGGACGCCGCTTCCATGCCCAAGGCCTGAAGCCACAAAGCAGACCAAAGGTCGTTGCTTTACAATTCCGCCCAAAACCGTAAGCCTTATGTAAACTCAAGCTAGATCCCCCAAAACCGTAAACCCTGAACCCTTACCCCTCAGGCCCAAATCCTAAACCTTGAATACTCAACCCTTAACCCTGAACCCCAAACCCTCAACCAAAAAACCCTAAACCTCAAACCCTACAAATCGCAGGAGAGAGAGCGGCTTCTGCCAGAAGACCTGGCCGCAAGGCTTCCCCGCGAGTTTTTGTTACCACTGGCTTCCTTTAGGGTTTTGGGTTGAGGGTTTAGGTTTGAGAGTTTGGGGTTTGGGGTGCCTTTAGGATTTTCGGGTCCCTTCAACGGGGCTCCTAGGTTTTTATAAGAATCAGGAAATGGAAATTACGACGCTATTTAGGTCTTGGGCAAGAACGGAGGCTCCCTGAACCTTGAACCCGGAACCCTAACCGGTTGTTGGCCGGGAATGGTCCTGAGTTCTGCTTTGTCATAACGCCCGTGAGTTCCACTTTAATTTGCCTTACTTCAACTGAAGAAGCCTAACTAGGAGAACCTTGGGTGAAGTATAGTTGGAGTAGTGTTCCCATAAAATGAAGGCATTGGAAAGAACATGGAAACCGCCACCTTATTGAGACACCCTTCTTAGCTTCAAAGAGCAACTTGCGCCCCAAACCCCAGCACAGCCCTGCCCCCAAACGCTACTTGTGGGTGGATTTGAAAGATGATAGAGTTTGATAGAATTACCTGATGTTTGCCAAAGTCTTTCTGAAGGCATGCGCAGGGTATTTCAAAGCTTCCAGAGACAGTTTGAAGCATGCATGTTGCTGGCCTCAGCGACGTAAGCGTTAGCATAGAAATTGATGGCTCCCCCTACTATTAAACACTTCCACATCCCGAAAGCAATGTTGCGTGTTTTTGTGTGTTTTCCATGCTTCAATTTGTGTTTTCGCAGTTTGCAAGATGCTGGATTTCTGCAAGCGCAGATTCGATTCAAGAGATGATGCACCATGCCGTGTGCTGATGCACACGAACCAGGTTGCCTAACTCTGCGGAGGCCAATGACCTTGCACCCTTCCCGCAACGTTACCCTGTTATCAGGTTTTCAACTATCCCCCACCCCCCCAACCTTCCCTAGAAATGGCAGAGCTGCTTTCCCCTGCACCCAAGTTTCTACATGTCCTGCTGACATTAGCAAATAGCCAGACTTGATATCCAGCCGCATCAGTATGTCCCTGCCTCCTGAGCCTTCTGAACAACATGTCCCCCACCGTGTTTGGGCTACTGTAGAGAATGTTTAACATTAGGGGGCATTGGGATGTGTAATACAGCGGGGAGGCTAGTATGTTATTAAAACTTATTGAAACCCGATTCCTAGACCGTTCATAAACTTTGCATGCGAGACTTGCAGGGGGTTACTAGGAAACAGAGGAATGGATAGTGTATAAGTTCCATTTGCTTGTCCGTCTCTTCATCCCCTCCGAACCGCCTCAAGAAATTAATCCTAATCCTATTCAGCCGCTCCGCTCCTTTAGTATTCATAAAGCAGCAGTAATAGGACCCTGAACCCCAAGCATCCTCCTAGAAGGTACATGATGTTACAAGTCCTTGCTAGGGGACCCTAACTGGGTCATGCCTAAACCCTGAACGCAATAAGCATAATAAGACGGGGGGTAGTTGCCCCACCTCCCCCCTTTAAATAAGGACCTTACAACTATCAGATGACATTACTAGTGTCCCGATTTTTTGGGGTTACAAAAAGCACCTTCACAAGCTAGACTAAAACCAAGGGATTGGGTGTCAGTGGCTTAGGGTTCCTAAACCCCTCCGGCAGGATCATCAACCAGCTCTTAATCGTTCTCAACTACTGCCACAGCTGCGTTAGCCCCGGAGAATGCCAACCTATGGTGGATATCTGAGTACCCAGACCCCCAAAAGGGATCATAAAATTGGTCCACGAGAATGAAATTAGGAATTATATAGGGCTTATATGGGGGTTGGTCAGAGGTTATAAATTGATCCAATGACAAGGTCCTGGAGCAAGGAAACCTTTCGCCTTGGGGAGTACTAGGAACGATTGAATAACTGAGAAGTACTGGGGATCTCCAAGTTACTAAAGGTTGGGGTACGTAGGGGTCTCACCGGTGAGCCTCGCAAGCAGGGTCGTAACGATCCCAAATGAGGAGCAGACTACTGCGGCACAGCTTGGGAGTTACAAAGAGACTTGAGAGGTCGCTCATCAGGATTGTACGCGGTTTGGCAATTTGGAGTGTAGATTTGAGGAAACGGGGGTCATCACGATCCTACACAACAGGAACGAGGTGTTGCCCGGCTTTGCCATGAAAAGCCGTCTCCAAAGATATGGTCCACTATTCTGATTATTCTGAAGGCCTTCAAGGCCTAGCTGTTAGGTGCCATTTTCAGTTGGCACAATCAAAACATCACCTGTAGGACTTGGGTACTGCCTCCCCTCACTAACAGTTGGATAATATCTACAACATGGTTATATACAGGCCTTAATAGGACCCCTCATATAGACTGTTACTGGGTGGGGGCAGTACCCAATGTAGGACTCACAATTTTAAGAATTAACCATCACTCCCGAAGTCTAATGTCCCTGAACATCCCCAAATCATGCATATACAATCCCCTCCTTAATTCAGCTACCCCCGCGGTGTACTATTACATGACGGGCAAATTATGGTTTCAGCATTTGGGGAGGGTGGGGGGGGAGGGCTGGATTAGATATCCTTAGTTAAGGTCGATGCAAAGCTTCTGCAACTTGGAATTTCGCAGCGCAATCATTTCATCCGCATGTGAGCCATTGTCTAAACTCCTAGTATCCCCCTTAATAACCCCTACAATGGGCCCCTATATAATCCCTATATAACCCCCTTTAAGGAGTTTAGACTATAGCTCATGTATCCCTGGGATTCAGAAGGCCCTAAGGGCCCTCATTTCGCGAATCCCGTCAACTACTCTCAGGTGGCATCACGCATCGCGACGTGAAACCGGAGAACGTGATGCTCACCTCGTTAGATGATGATGCGATATGCAAGGCCTCATCATCTAGGGAAACCTGACACCCTAATGTAGACCCGCGATTAGTAACCCCCCTCCGTTTAAGGGCCTTAATCTTAGGATCCTTACTATAATCCCTATTAAGGTCAATTAATCAGGGGTCTACATTCCCGAAACCCTAAACCCTAGGAACTGGGGCTTGGAGTTGCGGGTCGAAGGTTTGGGATGATCGGGGGACATATTCTTTGGAGCAGCCCGAGGAAGGGCGCTTGCTGCATCTTATGCCTTGGAGTTGTATAACTTATGGGTGACTTCAGGGCGATGTATAGGGAAGAATGGAAAAGAAGATGAAAACTACTATGGTATATATGCGGCTTATATTGGGATATCATACTTACTAGGGTTTCTCATAGGGAATAAGGGAGCATATCATATAGGTATTGTATAGGGATTATGTTCCCTTATCCCCCACTCACTAACCACCAGTAAGCTAATTAGGGCTTCAAGAGCAGGCGGGGGTATGTAGGGCACGACAGGATGTAGTGATTTGGCGGGCAGAAAGTCCTCGAACCCCCCAGACAATCGTCATACCAAAGGACTTGCTCTTTGGATCTCTCTAGAAAACCTACGAAATCATTCAAGATCTACTGGAAAGGTCTTGCTCAGTACTTGTAGCTATCCTTTGAGGAGTCTAGCTTCACCCTTAATCAAGCCGTCAAACAGTGCACTTGCTACGTATCACTGTCCTCGTTTGTCTCCATAATTCCATTACGTCTTTGCTGTTCCCATGGCTTCTGCAAACAGCACTGCCAGTCACTATCAAGTTTAGAACTGCACTGAAAACAGAACCGAACCTCATCAGGTGATCTTGTTACCAAGCCCTGAGCTCCGAATCGTAGATCCAACAGAACGATAAACCCTACAAAGGCGCATATATTCCTACAGACCCCACACATTTCATGTCAACGTTCTTTTCCACTTGATCCTCTAATCTGCTCCGTTATTGGGATTCAGTTGGGAGATTGAGGCTATAACCCACTATAGTAGTTTCCATTTTCTTTTCCATTTACCCTATGTAACCCCAATATATACTCTATATCCCCAATATAACCCCTGTAATCCCTATAGTTTCCATTTTCTTTTCCATTATCCCTACATAACCCCTATATAACCTCTATATAATCCCTATATAACCCTATATAAAACCCCTATAAAACCCTACAAAACCCAGCGAGGTCATCGACTTTGGCCTCGCGACGCCGTACAAGGGTCGCGTGAAGGAGTTCGCAGGGACGGTGTCGTACGCTTCCCAGACCCCCAAAAGGATCTAAAAATTAGATCCCCTTCAACCATATGGGGGGTTAGGGTTTAGGGTTTAGGGTTAGATCCCCTAGACCCATATGGGAAATTATGTAAGGATT